>AYEL01064062.1:0-21098 GCA_000484575.1 Olivierus martensii
AAGCACGTGCTTCACTTTTTATTGCAAAGCGGATGCTTAATATGTGTTTGTTTGTTGTATAATAAAAAATATATCTATATATTTAATACAAGTGTTTTCATAGATGAACAAATTTTGAATGTTTAATCATTTAATTTTTAAAGGAAATATAAACAAACAATAACAAGAGAAAAATGATTTTGAATTTGAAGCATTGTTTATTATATGATTATATATACGATATATTGCATGTTAATGATTATTTTTCAATAATTATTTTTAATACGTAATTTATAAACAAAACTCGGCAACGCCGGGTATTACAGTTAGTGTTTGTATATAAATCAAAAATCAGTCTGCCAAAAACCAACGATAAGTGCTTTCTAAAGTAACTACATAACGGATTTTTATTTTAAAATGTTTTTTTTTAATTTAGAATATGCAAATAACTAAATAAACAATTCTGAATTCCTCAATTATAAATCATTTCCAAATGACAAAATTAATATTTTTAGATGTTAACCGAATGCAAATTTTGTCGATATGTAAGAAGAAAATTTTCGGTTTTAAAGCCGAATTTCCTGTTTTTGGGAGCTACTAAGTTTTAATTTTCTTTTTTTTCTGCCAGCAGCTTTTCTTTAGATAATCGCTCTACAGTTTCCAAAAGGATGAGTATCATAATTTTCGCCATAACATCAAGCATTTCTGCATCTGCTTTGTATGCTGTCTTAAATTTGTTAAACGAATCGCCAGCATAACGATCGATTTTTATTGAAGTACCTGATAATACATTTCTATCGACATTTATCAAATTGATGAATAAAAGTCCAACTTTCTCGTTTTTCTTCATTTTCAGTAGGAAACGATTCTTTTTTTCATCAATATATCTGAACAAGTAGCATCTTTGTTCGGAATTCCAGCTTTCGGGTGGAATATCGGATTCGATCACCTCCGAATCAGAAATCCAATTCTCTCCTACCCAGCAAATTTTAAATTGTTAGAAATTGTTCCCCAATGAAAAAGAAAGGCGATTGCATCTCCTCTGCTGGTTAATTGATCTTTTAATTTAGAAAAATAAGATTCTAAATCCATTTTAAAGAGTTTATAGTCTTCTAAATGAATGCCGATAGTGTATTGCAACAGTACTTCTTGATTATTGTTTGATAACAATATATTAATTTTTTTCTAAAACTTTAAAATTATTTGTCCGCAGGATGGCAACGTGGTAAAGCTGTCGTTTACCATCCTGTAGAATCCTGTTTCAAATCCGAATCTCACATTTTAAAGTTTTTCAGGATTGGTCCAAGCCCAATCCGTTGATCCATATCCTGTTTTGCCAATTGCCCAAAATAGGTGCTTACAAGCCATTTTTCTGACAAAAGGGTCATCAACCGCCACTACCCTACTATTTAGTCGCCATGCTATTTTTGGTTTTATCATCAGCTCCGTTGTCTAAAAATTTGTTTTTTTTTTGCATTTGACAAACGTTGTTTAATTAATGACCACGATGGTCGCCACGATCCCCAGACCTGAATCCATGCTATTTTTGGTTTTGGGGCTATCTCAAAGACCTGGTCTACCGTGACAACATAACCGTCTTTGTCAGATCTTAAAGACAGTGTGTCATGCCATATGCGTAAGATTTCAAGTCATATACTGTGTTCAACAGTTGAACATGCAATATGACAGTGTGTCATGCCATATGCGTAACATTTCAAGTCATATACTGTGTTCAACAGTTGAACATGGAATTTTAAGATTTCAGATGGTAGCAAACAATGATAGCCATCAAATTGAACAGGTTTTGCCGTGAATACATAGATCAGCACTCTCTGTGTAATTTGTTAATAACATTGCCTACTAACCTTTTGAAAAAATACTTCTTGTGATTGAGTTCTTTGTCTTAGTAATTGTATTTCAAACAAATATGTAATACATATTTGTTTTAAAGTGCATTTTCTTACATGAAAATAATTAAGAATCTATTTGGAACCTGCCTTGGAGATTCTTCTTTTACATATTCTGTGGATAGCTAATACAAAAGTACAATTGCCATTCGTTTAAAAAACATTTTTTTTTATGAATTTTCTTAAAAACGGACTTTTTCAAAAAAATAAACAATAAAAAAATACATAGTTATTTTAAAAATTCATTGTATTGCAGTCAACATAGCCTCAAGGGACTGTATCGTGGTCATTAATTAAACAACGTTTGTCAAATGCAAAAAAAAAAAAACAAATTTTTAGACAACGGAGCTGATTTGCGGCAGTAAGCTTCCCTCCTCCCCTCTAGGTTACCCTTAGGTTAGAACATTAGGTTAATCTCAGATTAAAAGACGCTACTTTATAAGACATTAAACCTTACGTTGTACGACCTAAGTTAGTATATATTTATTTAATAACGCACAATCATCTAATATATTTATTCAATAACGCACAATCACTCTCCCTGTGTTGCAGAAACGATGTCCATGTTGGTGGGCCTCAATCCTAGGAAGGCCCAAGTCATCGCCACAACGTCCCCTTGCAAATTGTAAGTAATCTACGTCTCTACCTGCTCGGAAAAGTCATTTTTATATCCAGACTAGACACTGTTTTGAGTTAAATGTCGTTCTTTCATCCTAAAAGAGGTATGTAATAAATGTTGTATATTAAAGATCTTGTTTTAGTCTTTACCATCCTATTTATGTCGCAGATAGGTTAAATGGAGAAGAATATCCAATTTGTCCTAAATGTAGAAGATATTCTTATTATCATTATTGTTTGTATTGTAAAAGTTAATAAAATCTGTGAAATTGGTTTACTGATTGGTCAAATATTACTTAGAAATTTTGTGTCGAAGTTAATTTTCGTAGAACTTAAATAATTGTTAATCTTAGAATCATATCGAACTTTAAGTTAATTAGAAAGACATTCATAAAAATATCCTTTACCTGGCCTCATTTATGACATTAAATAGGTACATGCATACTATTTTTATACTTTTTAACTGTTTATAATTTATAACGTTTTGTTAACATGTTTATTGGAAGCAATCTGATAAATATAATTTTGTAATAAGGTTTGTTAATCTTGAAATAAAATTGGTTTCCAAAAAGCGTTATATTTATGCGTTCAGTTTGTTGAGACAATAGCGTATCAAGTACCAAAGCCTCTCTTCCTTTTTTTGTAAATGCGGCCCTCCATCCCTCTAGTAAACACGGCTATGGCCGTCTGGTTCATTATAATTGGACAGCCCTGATCTAGACCAAACCCATCAAGCCCCAGACTATTCAGTAGCTCACCAAGCCCACTTTTCCCATCAAGCCCCAGACTATATAACATTAAATAGATACATACATACTATTTTTGTTTATATGTTTATTAAATGCAATCTGGTAAATATAATTTTGTAATAAGGTTTGTTAATCTGGTAATAATATTGGTTTCCAAAAAGCGTTATATTTATGCGTTCCGTTTGTTGAGACATTAGCGTATCAAGATAAATTTTATTTTAATAAATACCACGATTTCGTATTATCACTTTCTATTCACCAACGAAAAAACGATATCCGAACTAAATAATTTAAATTCCGCATTTCCGATTAACCATTCTAACAGAACTCCGATCAAACATCTTTCGATCAAAGTGATTATTATTTGGATTAATCATCTGATATTCTATATTCTTAACCAGTTACTTTCTTTTATCGATAAAAATTTGAGTCATAGAAATGCACGAGTAATTTTTGGTAACGAAATTTCCGAATCAGTTTTGGTAGGAATGAATGTTATTACCAGAATTATATTTGTTTTTTGACAAATTTCCGAATCAGTTTTGGTAGGAATTAATGGTATTACCAAAATTATATTTGTTTTTTGTTTTCTGCTGCCATCGAGTTTTTTATATCTTTATTTCGCGACTGTTTGCCGTGAGATAGAAAATTCTTTCAATCTGCTATTAGAAAAATTAAATACTTGTGCTGATATATCAAAGGAAGTACATCATATTCCAGAGATGTACATGAAGATGAAGAGAGTAGCGGATGCGGTTGAAAAAATTTATTCTCCGATTTTATTTTCTTGGACAATTATAATAGGATGCTGTTTGACGGTTATTCTTTCTAATTTCTTTATTCCTCCCGTGTCATTCAACTTATACTTTATCGTTGTCTTTATATGTTTAGGATTATTTCAGTTCCTTCTGTTTGCTGATTTATGTTTTTCTGCTTCGCGAGTAACCGATGCTGCACAAAAAATCTCAACAATTTTATATGAAGCTTCGTTATCTTGTAACGATAAATCTGCAAAGAAATTTGCTTGCAGATTTTCTTCTAAATGTTTAGAACAATTGCCTACATTTTCTGCTTGGAATTTTTTTCCTGTCAATCGGCAACTCCTACTCTCAGTAATTGGAATTGCCATCTCTTACACGGTAATAGCTTCGCAGTTTAGTGGAATTAAGTAATTTCAAGTAATAATTTGAAAATTATCAAGAAATTTCTATTAACATAACACCAAAATTTGCATATTTTTAAGAGAATTTTTAACGTAATATGATGCAAAATATTATTCTTTTGTTATTTATGGATTATTTGGATATTCAATGCTGAAGTGATCCAAATCCAAAATTCAATATTTTGTCTTTTAATTAATCTATTGAAATCAGACAGTTGATTATGAATATACTAATAAAATAATTGGTTCACAAAATCTAAATTTATGCACTTAATTTACTTTATTACCAAATTATGAAAGGATATAGTTATTAGTGTTTGTTTTCTAAGTCTTTAAGTTTTAAATTTAAATTTGGCCCACTGTATAACTGTTCTTAGATATGGATACTTTGCATATCTTACTTTTAAACTAGAGTTTATAAGATTACTATGCTTTCCATTGTAGATTACTATGCTATCCATACAGTAATAACTTCTCTTTTAATCGGTAGATTTTTCATGAATTCTGTAGTAAGTTTTCATTATTATAGTTTAACAATAGTTTTTATTCTCATAACTTCCATTTAAAACTGATGAACATTCGAATTTCTGAGTACCGTCATGACTTTTAAAGTTTTTCAGTAGATCTACTGCCACTAAGCTTGATTTTCATTGACATATATTTTAATCTCGCATCTTTAATCATTCAACGTAAAAGAAAGCGTCAAAAGTAGGTTGTAATTTCTTTCTCGAATTTTTGTTTCCAATTGATTTAACAAGAAAGAATATTTTTAAATAAAACTAAAATTAATGAGAATTATTCTTCTTCATCTTTCCTACACCTTACATATTGGAGGATATAGAAGATGCTTCTCCTTCGATGAGTTTGTCAATGGCTGTGTATTTATGTTCAGGAAGTAGTAATAAAAATTAAAGAAATTTAGATTTTTTTTTTAATTTTATAATTATGTTTTCATTTTGAACCTGTCTGTTGAAGAAATAGTTCTTGTAATGTAGACATAATTTCATATACACGTTAACAGATTTAAGATACAGTATATGAAATCTTTTTGAACAGTCATATTGTATAATAATACTGAAACAAATAAATACTCATAAATATGATGCAAATTAATACAAATTAATGTTGATACACAGTTTTTAAACTATATATTTAGCATATTTAGCACTAGGTATAGAATTTTGTCAAGATATAGGAATACAAACAGTACTTGAGTTAAGTAAGTGGATCGATCAGCGAAAACCTATTGTGAGGCCCGAACAAGTAAAATTATTTTTTTTTGATATAATTCAGTTTATTTTTATAACTTTAAATCATCAATTTGTTAAACATCCTTTTAACAATAGTTTTTATTCTCATAACTTCCATTTAAAATTGATGAACATTCGAATTTCTGAGTAACGTCATGAATTTTGAAGTTTTTCAGTAGATCTACTGCCACTAAGCTTGATTTTCATTGACATATATTTTAATCTCAATAGTAAATTTTACTTTTCATTCATTTTGCATTTGGAATTCATTGGCTTTGTTTCTAATTTTAATGTTGATTTAACCAGCATAGATGTCACAATGATGTCATCATTATGGAATAGAGTGCACTCGTTGTTGTCATTACATCACAGATTATTGAGGTTTGTGACATCAACCATTGTTATTTCACAATTTATCAGTGTTGTGATAGCATTATCTATTGTAAATATCTAAGTGTTAAGCAATACAGGTAAGCCATATCTTAGTTCTACACTGTTAACACTTGGTGCCATCTGTTGTCAAGAATATAAAGTAAAATTTTGATAAAAATTAAACAGTCTTATAGGATTAAATGGTCCTACAGAATTAAATTATGCAATATCAAGATGATTGGTAATGATGTTCTACCATTAACAAATTTCATGGAACATGCTAAGTAATGCAAAAATTATTAGCATCTTTTTCCTTCAGAAAATAGTACAAGCACAGTTCTAGGAAGAACTAAAATTGCCTACTTTCCAAATGTATCATTTATTTTTCCTTTATATAAGCATTTTGAATCCATTGGTTTTGTGCATCTGATTTTAACATTGATTTAACCAGCATAGAAATGTCATCATCCATTGCTACATCACAGTGATTTCGCAATAAAGATGTGATGTTATTCAAATCATGTAAGCCATACAGTGGCATAGCTAGAGTTGTATGGGCTCTGGTGTAGAACAAAAAATAGGCCCCCAGCAAAATTTTATTTTGTTTACAGCTAAAACAATAGTGTATCTTCACTAATGAATCTAATAAAAATGGATTTTTATTCTTAAACTTACCTAAAATAATTTTTTTTCTCACTTTTACCTCGACAAAATAATTGATAATTTCTTTTATATTAATTTTCTTTGCTCAATCTTGTTCAATTGACAGAACTGCCAAGCCAGATAACCATTGTTGCAACATTGTACTTCTTAAATAGTTTTTAATTAATTTTAAAATTGAAAAGGTCCTTTTAGCACTGGCAACAGTCACAGGAATTGTTAAAAAATAAAATGCAAGCTGTGTATATATCAGGAAATGTAGACAACATTGCTGAGTACTTTTATAATTAACAAAGAAGCAGGTTCACTTATAGATGTAATTTTCTTAATTTCTGAGCCCATACTTCTTTGGAATAATATTAATTGATGAGAAAATGAGACAAATATCATCTAGGTATTCCATCATCAATATCATACTTCTTTCAAATAAAATTTCTTCTGAAAATGTGTATAAATTTGATGGAATAAGAATACAAAAAGAACCTAATAAACTTTCTATATTAGTAAACCTGCTTTTCAGCTGAGATGTTACGATGTCTATTGTATTAT
The DNA here is from genome assembly GCA_000484575.1 of Olivierus martensii. Classification (NCBI taxonomy): domain Eukaryota; kingdom Metazoa; phylum Arthropoda; class Arachnida; order Scorpiones; family Buthidae; genus Olivierus; species Olivierus martensii. Next base: position 7,247 of record AYEL01064062.1, read on the forward strand.
AGAAAACAGAATATTTAAACTTTAGTTCAGGATCAGATGTTTGTTCATCTGTACAAAGTTCATCAAAGTGGCATTTAACTATGCTCATTCTTTTCAATGTAAACTTTATTTCTGCTCCCCAGCTGTTAGCCATTTGAATAGCTAAATTTTTTAAACTGTCATATTTATTTTGAAGTCCTGATACATTTTCATAATAATGTTTTAATAATAATATTGTCATATTAGTTTTGGATTTTGAAGTTGTTTTGAAACACTACCAATAGATTCTAAAATTCTGCTTTCCAAAACAATTAGGAATATTGTTTCAGACATCTGTAAATGTTTTAATAATAATCTTGTTTCATTAACTCAAAGCTGTTGTTTTTTAATATTGTTATTTTTGAAAGAGCTTTCATAATATCAACATATTTGTATTTGACTGCTAATAAGTAATTTTTGGATGATAATCGTTTTAGAGTAGCTTTTGTGTTTCCCATTTCAGATAAAATTTTCCATCTTTTGATACTGTATCCAAAATAATATGTACAGTTGTTCTAAAAAGTTAAAAAAAAGATTCCATAGTAGCAATATTTTTTAGTGTCTTTTAGTACCAAATTCAAATTATGATTTGCACAATGAACATATTTTGCAAGAGGATTAAAAAATATTGCTACTATGGAATCTTTTTTTTGTGTCTTTTAGTACCAAATTCAAATTATGATTTGCACAATGAACATATTTTGCAAGAGGATATTTTTTTCAAAATCTGTGCTTTAACTCCATTGTAAATGCCAGACATAGTAGCTGCACCATCATATGTTTGTCCATGGTGTTTTCACAAATTGAATCCTCTGTTCTCAAGATTTTTAATTATTAAATTGACTAAGTCTTCTGATCTTTGATCAATAAGGCCTTGTGCCCAATGCATTATCAGTTAGTCAACTATTTAATTGTAGGAGTGAGAACAAATAACTCCTATGAGACTGCACCTACTAGCAACTCTTGTTGGTGGACTAAACAATAGCAGTCCTTTTGTTCTCTCTTGCAATTAAATAGTTGACAGACTGATAATTGCACGTGGGCACATGGCTTAACTTTGATAAAACCTAAAAATTCTTTTTTTACTTCAATACTCTCAGGTTTTTCTTCATCTGAAGTTATTATTTGTGTATATATAACAATTAAACTTAATTGATCCACTTTTGAACTTTTTATTTTGAGTTGTATCCACAATGATGGAGAAAAATGTTGCATTTTGTATCTCAAAAAAAAAATATTTTTTCTAACTGAATCAGATAGAATTTGAATCAGTTTATTTTGTATATCAAGACTTAGATATTTAATAGTCTTTTTAGGTTTTCTTAATAATTCTTGTAGAACTGGATCATAAATACTTAGTAAATCAATAAGAAATAAAAATTTTCCAGAACAATCTTTCTATAATAACGGTATCTTCTCGGTTTCTCTGAATGGTAAATTACACATTGCAAGAGTTAATGTTATATTTATTATTCTTTCTAAAATTTGTCTCCAAAAATTTGATTAATTTCTGATTTGGATTTCAAGATCAGCTCTTAAATATTCATGTAATTGCCAATGTTTGTAGATAATACATGACTAAATGAGTTGTTGAATTTTCATGCATTTCAATACTTCTTGTTATATGGCGTAAATCAGAATAGCCATCCATCCAAACATTTTGAAAATTATTATTATTAAATAACCAAATGTTATTGTGAACCTTCACAATAACATTTATTTAATGTAGGAGAATAGCATAATCACTGTTGTTTAATTTTCATGCCTGATTTATTTCATTTTTCATAAAAAATAGCATTGAACTCAAAATTCTTATTTACTCCATTTTTGATCTTTTGGAAATGAGATATGTTATTGACAAGGTCCAAATTTTAAAATAAAGTTCTTTTGTTCAATATTTAAATTGGATGGAAAGTTTGCTTTATATATGGAATATTCTTTTCCTAAAAATTTACTAATATTCTCAGAATTTACCTCTGTACATTCTTCCTAATCTATATTCACTTCTTTAATATTTTGTGAAAATTCATCTGCAATTAATTCCTCCAATGTCAAAAATGTTGTTTGAAGACTGTAGTTGGTTATATCACAGACATCTGTAGATATGGCTTGTGATTTACAATTATCACTTGATTTTGTAAAAAAATGATGTTAATTTTGGCAGTTTTTAAGGTTTTTTTCATTTTCTGTACGTATTTTCCTTTTATTGCACTACTGTTTAAACTTTTTTTTTATCCATGGGTAATTATTTGTAAAGTAATAAATTAATAATAGTTTATATCACACAAGACGTTTTTTTCTAACTTTATCTATCTCATCTTGGTTATTTTTTGTGGAAAATCAGCTCTATTAATACAGGGTGTTTCAAAATGAATATCGGGGTTTTGAGGCTTTGATGTATTATTTATAACTGTAAGTTAAATGTAATAAATACTACAAATAAAAGAGCAACGTTTATATCACACAAGACGTTTTTTTCTAACTTTATCTATCTCATCTTGGTTATTTTTTGTGGAAAATCAGCTCTATTAATACAGGGTGTTTCAAAATGAATATTGGGGTTTTGAGGCTTTGATGTATTGTTTATAACTGTAAGTTAAATGTAATAAATACTACAAATAAAAGAGCAACTCAGTTTTTCCTACAAGTGTTCAATGTGAACACCTTTCGTCACACGGCACACATCAAGTCGATAACAAAGTTCTTCCCAAACCTTGATCAGTATGTCTGGAGTTATTGTTGCAACAACTGCTTCAATCCTGTTTCCTAACTCAGGTAGGTCAGCTGGTAGCGGAGGCACATACACATTATCCTTTATGAATCCCCAAGGTAAAAATCGCATGGCGTCAGATTGGGTGAACGTGGAGGCCATGCGAAACAAGCTGTCATTCGGCCCTTTGTGGCCAATCCAGCACTCGGGTACAACGACGTTTAACCAATCGTGTACTGAGTTATGCCAGTGAGGCAGCGCACCATCTTGCTGCCAAATAAAGTTCTCTGGTTTAGCTTCTTCCAATTGATGAAAGAGCCATAGTTCTAGCACATCAAGATAAGAAACACCAGTTACAGTTGCTTCACTGAAAAAGAAAGGCCCATAAAATTTCCTCCGGAATATGGCACAGAAAACATTTAATTTAGGGGAGTCTCGTTGCAACTGTACCATCTCCTGGGGATTTGCTGACCCCCAGATGCGCACATGTGAGTGTTCACATGTCCACTAAGGTGAAATGTCGATTCATCACTGAAGATGACACGTTCCAGAAAATCTTGATTGTCATGCAGCAATAGTGCATGAGCATATGCACAGGTATACCAACAAAATGTTTGAGTTGCTCTTTCATTTGATGTATTATTTATAACTGTAAGTTAAATGTAATAAATACTACGAAATCTCAAAACCCCAATATTAATTTTGAAACACCCTGTATTTTTCATTCACAACAAAAAAAAGCTAAAAATACAAATAATAATAGATGTATAAAGTTGATACATTCATTATTAAATGGAAATTGCTTACCTTTGGATCTTTTGGTAAAACATGTACTTTATACTTCTTAGGGATGTAAAAACAATTCAACATACAGCAATGGATAACTATTTTAAACTAATGCAAGATAACAATGTGTTAACAGAATGGTCAAATGTCACTAGAAAAGTCTGGGGAGAAGTCTTCCCCTTACTTGCCGGCAATAATATACAGTCATAAAATAATTTAGCAACGTTTGGCTGCCAGATGATCCTGAACAATATTTATTAATTAAATATTAAATATAGTATATATTTATAATCAGATATTTTATAAAACATATGTCATTAAAATAGTTAACTTCTGCAATTTCAGATACATTTAATTGTTAACTTATTCAAAACATTTCATTATAGAATGTCAGAACAACGCTATCTGCAATCTGGCAAATGAGCACCAGTCCAGTTTAAATAATAGACTGAGACAAACTTGTCTCTCTTAATCTTGATGAATTATTGCTTTTGCATCCTCCTCTAACACTTGTGCCATCTATTGACAATAATATAGGATATTTTATAAGAGTAAAGGATGCAATATTGAGTGGTCCCTTAATGGCAGAGCATCATGACTATATTTGAACTAATTAGCAGATTTTAATGAAAAGTTATTATTGGGGGACAGACATGAACCTGATCTTATAAGTCTTCATTTTTGGAAAATAGGCTAAAAATTAAATTGATCTTTAGATCATTATCAACAGCACCATCTATGATGAAGCTATTTTGAGCAGATGTGTAAACTTAACTTATTAAGGATTATCTCACCTGTTATTAAAGATGGATGAAATAGATATTACCCTTTTATGCTTCTTTTGAAATCAAATAATTTTTCTAAAACATTTTTTCATATAATGTATATATTTTTTGAGGTTCCTGATTGTTCCAGAACATTTGGGGATACACTGTATATAGTTGTTGTTTTATCAATATTTTAAAATTAAAAAATAATTATTGTTATTAATTCAGCAATTAATACAATAATAATTAAAAAAGTTGAGGATAGTTAACAAAATTATTTTATTTAAAATTTACTGTTAGCAAAATTTTTCTAAATGAGAGAAAATTCTAATTTATGATTTCACTTTTCAAAAATTATAACTTTTATTAAATCAGCAAATTCAATACATTTATGTCATCTCTTGTTACATTTTCTACACTTATGTCATTGACCAGACCAGATTTATGAATCATAGTGAGCAAATTCATCTTTTTATTGTATTGCTTTTTCAACAACAAATTTGTATTTAAGTTGCAAGTACAGTAAACTCCTAATTAACTGGGGTTAATCTGCAATTTGAATCTGGGGCATTAACCAATTAAACATTTTTATTATACAGTCAATTCTCATTATTCACAGTAGTTACATTCTGTAAATTCTTCACAAATATTGAACCATTGTGCCTATGGGAAATATAGAGTTAGATTCCTGCAAACCTTTCTTCCCAACATTTTCATCCTTTTTTTGTGTGTATTTCTGTTTAAAGACATCTTATTTAATGTGTAATACAGTATTATAATTGCAGTAATCTTTATTTATTTAAAACACTAACTATGTAGTAAATAAAATCTTATTTTTGACAGATAGTTGTTTGATGTGGCAGCTAACACATTGTCTTTCTTAACTGCATTGTAAAACTGCATCAGCCTTGTCTGAGTCGCTTTTTGTTTCAGGTCTTCTAAAATCTTGGCATATGGAGCAAATGTACAGGAAGTTAGGCATCTAAATTTGCCGCTGTGTTCAAGCATAGAGTCAACATTCTTCTGTGCTACCTGCGGTCTGTAGAATGAGCAAGGATAGTCAATAAGACTTTTCCGGCATAACGACACAGAAACTACATCCGGTAACAAACAACTTCCTTCATTAGAGAGAGAGTTTACATTATAACAGTATTTTTGCTGCTCAGCGAGAGTCTGTGAATAAGCATGAAAGCTCCACGAAAATCGATTTTGTGGTTACAAATAAATTCTCGTGAATAGTTGAATGTGCAAATACGAAATTTGTGAATAATGAGAATAGAGTGTATCTTAAATAGCAATTAAAATTACAAATATTGCAATAAAACAACTCATGATTCTTTTTTCAATAAATAATAGACTACTTGAATACATACATACATACATTACTGATGTTACCATATATATATATATATAAATATACACATACATACCATACTTTACTGATTTATTTTTTAATATTAAATGCATATTACTCAACACACTGGAAATTATAGGCATTTTGTGTAATTCATTTCTTGACTACCCCAATTAATCAGGAGTATACTAACAAGGAAGGTTAGGGAACCCGGAAATTCAAAAAATTCTGAAATTTTGTATGAGAGTAGCGTAGTTCATCCTTAACACAAAACTATTTTTTGTTTTTGCTAAATACTGTTATGAGGGGGTGAAATAACCACTTGAAAAAAAGCGTTTTGAAACGAAAATCCAGGCGGCGCTGATTACTAGATTTACTATTTACTGGCGTTGTCTACAGGCGCTAGTATATTTGACTGATGTATTGATGTTTCAAGTTACGTTTTAACTGTTATTTTTCAATAGAAATCGCGACTGAAAGTTATAAAATGATTGCTTTTTATTAGTTTTCACTACTCTTTACACAAATGCTATGCAATTTTTTTGACAAATTATTATTATTATTGAAGAAATAAATTAAATAATGCAATTACACTACAAAATTACAGATTGTAATCGATACAGTAGTGATATTCTTCATAAAAATTTTCTGTTTGCATTTTCCTATGTTTTTTTTTTTGTTTTGTTTCTTCGCGACAAATTTTCTTTTGGCGCACTGGTGACGCCATTTTTCGAACGGCACGGTGTCACATTCTAGAATGTTCTATCTTGCATAACATTTGTGTAAAGAGTAATGAAAACTAATAAAAACCAATCATTTTATAACTTTCAGTTATGTTTTCTATTGAAAAATAACAATTAAAACGTAACTTGAAACATCAATACATCAGTCAAATGTCCTGTTCGTTGGACACACACTTTTCGTCGCACTTCCCGACAGTCCTTCTCGTCGGACACTTCCACTTTCTTTCATGCTTGCCTGAAGTTGTCTACGTTCGTCTGTGCCTATCGCTTAAGTTCTGAATGAATTAAAAAAAGAAGAAATAATTTAAAGAAGAAAGAATTTGAAAGAAGAAAAACAGACAAAAGTCTCTCTCTCAAGGTATGTTTATGAGTCAGGTTGATCAAGATTAAGGCCCCTCCCTTTATTCTTTTTAAATGAAAGCTTTGGTTTAAGTTAAGAATTCGCTAGTTTGCTAGGACAACTTCGCTTTCTCTCCTTTATATATGTTCTTGTCTCTGTTTTAACTTTATAATTGAATTGGTAAGCAATTTTTCATAAATGTTCGAATTTTCTTTTATTTAGTTTAATAAACTTTTATTATTGTTAATTTTTATGATAAAAAGTGTTTTTTATTCCAATGAACTTCTAGTCCTTCGGACCCTGAGCTCCACTTACCCATGCGCCTATATTAGTTATTTTCGGCCAAAATATCAAAAAATTCGCGTTTGGTGTGAGCGCGAAAAATCTTCACACCTGGTGTCAGATAAATCGTAATTTAATTAATAATTATATTAGACCCCGTCCCCACACTATGTAAGACAAAAATATACGTAAATCGAAGCATACGTTAAACAGTACTACTGTGTCACAATGATGTAACATTAAAAATATTTATATTAAAGAATAAGTACATAACAAGCGTGGTAAAGCAGTTGTTTACTGTATTGGAGATCCGGATTTAATTCCGATTCAAACCTCTAGTTTTTCTGGAAGGATCCGGGTTCGATCTCGGTCGTTAGTTAAAAATAATTCTAAGTAAGTATCGATCCTGTTTGGTGAATACGGCCGTAAGTGATGAAGCGAAACAAATCATTCCTCAGGCTATCCACATCTGCAAAGAGGTCAGCCAATTTGTAGAGGCGGGGATCGACGAACCGGACCCGGATCCTATGATAAACATTTTCAAGTGGTGGGAGCCGAGACTCGAACACGGATCCTCCAGAAGTTGAAGCGTTTCCAAGCAGACAATCTGTTTCACGACGAATAGCTATCACAAGGATAAATATAATTCGTAAACTCTTTAATTGCATTTTTGAATGGAAAGTGTTAAAATGATGTAAAATCGAATATTCGAAAGAATCGCATGATAAATCGATTGTAACTAACTTATTTTAGAAAAGAAAATAACCAAATCATAATGCTGATATCGATATTTGGTTACTGTTATCTCATAGCAAATAAAACTGGCAATAAATATAAAGGAAAAAGGAATTGTTTTCTTATCTTAGATACTCTTAAATAAATTGTGAAAAAATGATAATTTATTCCTACAAATAATATCGAATATCCAACTAAATTACGTCAGCTGGATGGCCGCGTGATAAAACTGTGGCTTACTACCTGGAGGATCGGGTTCAAATCCGTGTCCCACACCTTCAGTTTCAGGAGGGTTCGGCCCGGCGATGAACCCTATCCTTCAACCATCCGGTTGACCCCATCATGGGTGATGGCCAGTCTTTGATGGGCTCTGAAGTGGCCGCCGCCAAATATAGAATATCCCTCGTGAGATATGGCGATTAACCTAACCAACTACCTCGGCACCTCTACTAATTTATACTCTTGTATCAGACGTTTGAGGCATATTTTATGCAAATTCACTGCAAATAACTGTGACAACACGCTGAATAGGAAATCAAGTGGCAACACGATGAGTGACAAATACATATCACGGCATCTGGTGGCATTACTAATTATATATATTATTGAACGTTGAAGTATTGCGTGATAAGTGTTTCTAGTCGATATAAACATAATGGTATTTAATTAATGAGACTGAAAGAGCTGTTTTTTATTCCAATATTGTTCATTGTCTTTTGAAGAAATATGGTAACATAATGACGTCATCTGTTGACAAAAAAACCTAATCAACTGCACTGCACACTTTTTAAGATAAAATGTATCCATTAATTTAATTCTAAATTTTAGAAAATATATGTGAAACTTTACGATTATATTAATTTATCAATTCTGTCAAACTATCATTTATAAAAACAATATTAATTTAATGATTTTACAATACAGTACAGAGAAAAATGAAATAAAATAAATATAAATTATGAATGTATATAAAAAATAAACATGAGAAAGGACAAATCATGCAAATTATAATAAATGTCAATCTTTACAAAGTGAAAAAAATTTTTATAATTTAAAAACTTTTGTAAACTAAAAAGTTTTACTAACAATTAAGTAATTTTTCGTATGATGTATTAATAAGTCTCACGTTCAACATTATACACCCTCGAACTTTTTTATTGCTCAGCCTAAGAAAGTGATTCGGTTATCGATCGACGCAGGATTTTATGTAGTTGTGCCAAATATATATATTTTTTCAAACTGTACTTCCGATTTCCTTGAAATTGTGGAAAAATAAATTAATTACGAAGTTTCAAAAATTCTCGATAGATGGCAGATGTAAATTTCTGGTTGACATGGCCTCTCATATTTTCCTCTTTCGGTATAAAGGCAGTTGTGTCAATCGATACAGAATTTTATTTATATACACACACTATTTTTTAAACTTTAATTTTGACTTTTTGATCTATCTCTAATTATTGAAAATCAGGTACTTCTGAAATTTTATAAGTTTTCCAATAGATGGCGATATGTGTACGAATTTGGCGTACTGTGCATTTCTGCTGCATGACCAAATTCGATTTTTATAAATATTTTTTAACTCTAAATTTTAGATTAACAATGATTGACATTTAAAATCATTAATCAAGAGTTAAAAGAATTTAATTGATTATTTAAACACTGAAAATAACACTATTGGGTGCCGTCCAATGTGAATAATGTCATAGATATGCTGAGGAATCGCTGTACCGGTTGCAAAGGGATTTTGATAGGATGGTACGTCCTAACAAAATCCCTTTGCAACCGGTACAGCGATTCCTCAGCATATTTATGACATCATTTGATTATATAAATTGTACTTTACGTCATCCACAATATTTCTAGATAATGGATAAGTCAACGTTGACTGAGTACTTGCAATATTCAAATAATACATAATATAACTAATTTATACTCTTGTATCAGACGTTTGAGGCATATTTTATGCAAATTCACTGCAAATGTTACCGGAACAATATATCTTAGCTGAAATTTACTGAAATATAAATAAAAAATAAACAGAACTGACTATAATGTATAATAAGCATGGGCTTAAATTTAGGCTTAACTAAAGAAAAACAAAATCTTTTACTTACGTTTGTAAGAGACAGAATTACCGTTGTTAAATGAATATAGTGTTCTGTATCAATTTATATATAAAATTAGGTTGACTGAGTACTTGCAATATTCAAATAATACATAATATGTATCTTCGACTAATTTATACTCTTGTATCAGACGTTTGAGGCATGTTTTATGTAAATTTACTGCAAATAACTGTGACAACACGCTGAATAGGAAATCAAGTGGCAACACGATGAGTGACAAATACATATCACGGCATCTGGTGGCATTACTAATTATATATATTATTGAACGTTGAAGTATTGCGTGATAAGTGTTTCTAGTCGATATAAACATAATGGTATTTAATTAATGAGACTGAAAGAGCTGTTTTTTATTCCAATATTGTTCATTGTCTTTTGAAGAAATATGGTAACATAATTATAATTAATTAAACGATGGAACATCATAATTAAATATATTTTTCCGCTCGATTATTTATACCCCAGGCTTTAAAATTAATGCAAAATATAAATATTGCTTTAGGACTACAGTATATTTATATGGATTTGTTAAATATTCATCGATCTGAAGCGAAATTGTGATATTAATTATTAAATAATGCTTAAACGCCATTCTTTATCAAAAATATACAACACTGATTGGATGATCTCTTTAATTTGTGATAATAAGATGAACCAGTAGATGAAATAATGAAATTAAAAAGTGAGTAAATGTACGACTGTTTTCTATATCAGTAAATTAAAGAAATTTTATTAGGAAAAATATTTGATATAAAAAAAAGAAATTCTTAGAAACATGGCACTGTCAAGGTTCCCAAGTTGAATCTGCTTGTGAGATAAAGTATATCATCACGAATGGCAAAATTGAGAATAACATCACTCATTTTATTTTATTTTTTATAATTTTTTAAACCATTTTTGCAAAACATTGAGAGATTTCGGATCTATTTTGGACTTTTCATGTCAAATCAACTCATTTTATTTTATTTTTTATAATTTTTTAAACCATTTTTGCAGCGGCCGGATGGCCGAGTGGTAACGCGTTGGTGTATCACGCTGGAGGACCCGGGTTCGCGTCCCGGATTTTTTTCGGGGTGCTGGGCCCGGCCCGGTGATCCCCGCTACTATTATTCATTTTAGCATAATATAGCATCGTATTAAACTTAATAATGAATTTAACACACAATAGATATCGGCCGGATGGCCACTTGATAAAGCTGTCTCTCCCCATCCTGGAGGATCCGGTTTTAAATCCGGATCTCACACCTTCCAGTTTTTCAGTAGGGGACCGGTCCCGGTCCGTACAACCATTCGGTTGACCCCATCATTGGTATTAACCAGCTTGTGATGGGCTCTACAAGTGGCTGCCGCCAGATAAAATATATCCCTTGTGCGATATGGTGGCATACTTATCCAAACCAAACACATAGACAATATATGTATAATAGATCAGTGCACACGGACATCACGATTTGCATTGCGATTGATCATTGCAATTTAAAGGCGTGGATTGCATTGATCGTTCAGGTTTGCATTGCGATTGATCATTGCAATTTAAAGGCGTAGATTGCATTGATCGTTCAGTTACCGGTAAACAAAATATTTTTATTTTTTTGTCAACAGATGACGCCTTTTTCCACTCAGTAAGAGTACTAAGTGGCGGGGCGAAACAAGCCCTTCCACAGGCTGCCCATTGTGATGGGCTCTACAAGTGGCTGCCGCCAGATAAAATATATCCCTTGTGCGATATGGTGGCATACTTATCCAAACCAAACACATAGACAATATATGTATAATAGATCAGTGCACACGGACACAGCACACGATTTGCATTGCGATTGATCATTGCAATTTAAAGGCGTGGATTGCATTGATCGTTCAATATTTGGTTCATACTTTCAGAATAATTTTTTTGTAATAAATGATATGAAAATAAAGTAAATACCATATATAGCTATGTATAAGCTCATCTATGTATAACTAAATCTCCTACTTCACAGTTTGAAAATTGGTAAAAATGTGAAATGTTATGTGTTAGCTGGCCCTCAAATTTCAAGTACAAGTAGGCCTCGATTATTGAGAGTTCGAATAATGTGATATTCAATTAGTGCGACTTATAAAAAACTAGTTAGCCCCTGGTCACTATGTGCCCAAATACACCAAAAATGAAACATTTGTATCTTATCTGTCAAATTTGAGATTTTTCATTTATTTTGTATATCCTTGTATATAATGCTTTTATTTGTTTTTTCCCTTCAGACCAAACTTTGAAATTTTCTATATGAAATTGGCAACTAACAAACTATCGATTTACTGATTCAATTATTTATGTAATAATTATAATTTTTATTTTAAAATAAAAATTTATAATTTCTGAAATGAATAAAATATTATTTAAGTTTTGAAATAAATTAAATATTATTTAAATACAACATTTATGTAGCCTCGACGCGCCGAATGCAAACTGAACTCTCAAGCCGGGGAACAATCAATCGAAAAAGACAGAAATTGAAGTCAAATAACAAAAAGAAGTATACAAACATAAATAGGAAGTAAACTATGACAATTTAAAGCAAAATTTATAATGAGATTGGAATTTAGTTTTCTAAACGACACGATTAAAGATTCGAGGCGAGAGAAAATAATAACGGCGACTTCTGACGCAGGAGTTCGCACATGCCCAGAAACATGGACTCCACACGCTTATTCCTTTATTTATATATGATGATACCATTTTTCATTAGTGTAAGCAAATATTCGATTAATGAGAGTTGTAAGCATAAACAAATCTTACTAACAAAGGTCTGTCCCTTTTTATGATGTAACAAATTAATGTTAATTTTCAGTTAATAAAACTGGAAGAGGAGCAGTCCAAGAACAGTCACTTAGCTTTGAAGGGGTGAAATACCAGAAAGATGGGCTTTTTGCCATTAGCTATTTAACATTACTATTATTCAGCTTTATTATCATACATATACAGTATAGTAGAAAACTGGATAATTATATAGCACACATTGCAGTTTAAAACATAACACTCTTTTAATCAATCTTCATACAATACAAATGTTTTCAGTGTATAAACGCCATCATCAAGCATTTCACATTTCACATTACAGAGTGAAATGTGAAATGCCTGATGATGGCATTTGTACGCCGAAAACGTTTGTATTGTATGAAGATTGATTAAAAGAGTGTTATGTTTTAAACTGCAATGTGTGCTAAATAATTATCCAGTTTAATTTGAAATTTAAGCAGTGAAATAGTGTAAAGCGATATAGTACAGAATTTTCTCTTTTAAAAAGTATCAAAATGAATAAAAGGAAGAACATTTTTGATGATAAAACAGGAAACAATAAAAGAGGTTAGTGATTACGCTAGAGCAAAAGTGATTGAGCGACATAAAAGCAACACTCAACTTCCGCTTTCAATTTACTCTTTTGGTTTCAATTTGGCGGTTGGTTTGATGATGGTATGAGACGCAATTCCTGGTAAGTTATTAATTTAGATGATGAACAACGATGTAAAATATGAAAATAAATATTTCTTAAACAGTTAGTGTTAAGTTAGTATTGTGGTTATTCATCATGAGATTAGCTAATGGCCGGAATCTCACAAAGGAAGAACATATTGCCATATTTTACATGCAGTTAATACTTTGAATAGTGCAAGAAATTCATGGGACCCATTGCACTAATCAAGGCCTACCTGTATTAGAACAATATGACATTCAATGAAATAAATTGATGATTTTTTTTTTATAATTTAAAAAATTTTTCAAATCTAGTTCACTTAACTAAATCAATATGCAAAGTCGCGGTTTATTACGACTGTCAATACTAACTAAGCCTAACGGTTAGCGACTCTGCAAATTCCAGAGTTCTGCCTGAGCTCAGGTCTTTAACTAAGTTCTAACTTAATACTACAAAATAATCTAACACACAGTAACGTCGAACTGACGAAACGAAACTAAATATCGGAACTTACACTGAAAGTACCGATTAAGTGTTAACAG
>AYEL01064063.1:0-12024 GCA_000484575.1 Olivierus martensii
TTTGAATATTCCCTCCTGGTAAAAATCCTGTCCTTGCGTGTTCAGTCACGTTGTCGCGAAGTGTTTCACCTCCTCGTCTGAAGCGAATCATCAGTCTCCTAGGTGCTCCTTCAAATGAAGAAAGAGGTGAAAGTCGTTTAGAGCGAGGTCCGGGCTGTAGGGAGGGTGTTCGATGATGTCCCAGCTAAACTGCTTCAACAGCGTGGTGGTCTTCTGGGCTGTATGAGGTCGCGCGTTGTCGTAAAGGATGATGACACCCTCACCTCTTTCCTCACTTGAAGGAGCACCTAGGAGATCGACGAGTCGTTTCTGAAGAGGAGGTGAAAGACTTCGCGACAACGTGGCTGAACATGCAAGGACAGGATTTTTAGCAGGAGGGAATATTCGAACTCATCCCACGAAGCGACAAGTGCCTAAAGCGATATGGAGACTATGTCGAAAAATAACCTAATGAATGTACTATCAGTTGGCTGTATTGGTTGTATAAAATAAAATGTACACGTTTCACTGCAGGCTTTGTAACCTTACTTTTTGGATCACCCCCCTAATTGCAAAAACAATCTGATAGTAAATCTCTCTGAGCATAAGACAGCTTACTAATTTCTACCACAAACATGTAAATGTTATTCACAGATAACATAGAAAATAAAACATGCAAACGTTATTCACAAAAACAGGAAACGACTTTTTTTAAACTAAAAATGTATTTTCAATAAATGCATGATTCACTGTTATCAGAAAGTTTGTATTCACAGAAAAAATGCAAAACAAGACTATAATACTATATACAGGTAGACAATCCATTTTCCAGTATGAGGATAGTCGCCATCTTTCATAATCCAAATAAAATTACGATAAAGAAATAAACATGCATTATTTAGGCCCTATATTTTATGCTCATTTTACAGTAAATTAATGTTTGAGAGTCTATCGATCCACGGTGCATTAAAGACAGAAGCATGAATAGTGGATCAAAGGTGTGCTAGTGATGGACCATTAGACGTATTATAGAATATCATTGAACTCTATTTGGCTGATCCAACAAATCTCAGCAGCCGAAAGTGCCGAAATTAGATTGTCAACCCTTATAAGAATCTCTATCGTTAGTCATAATATCAACGAATAATATTTACTAAATAAATATCACTATTAGAATAACAAAGAGAAGACTAATTACTTATTTAAGAGTAATCAGAAAACTAATATTTGCGTGCCACACAATTCATGTTAGTGATGGACCATTAGACGTATTATAGAATATCATTGAATTCTATTTGGCTGATCCAACAAATATCAGCAACCGAAAGTGCCGAAATTAGATTGTCAACCCTTAGAAGAATCTCTATCGTTAGTCATAATATCAACGAATAATACTTACTAAATAAATATCACTATTAGAATAACAAAGAGAGGACTAATTACTTATTTAAGAGTAATCAGAAAACTAATATTTGCGTGCCACACAATTCATGGTCAAATTTCGATTTTTAAACAAGTATTTACTGAAGTAAATTTTCAATAATTCGGGTAGGAGCAAGACAGAAATTTATCCTAGACATTAATAGTTCTAGAACTTAGATATACCCGATGTAAATAGAATATTGAAGACCGAAAACAAAGGTAAGAACATTAAACCTGTAATATTAGAACGTAAATTTAAATGCTAAATTTTAACTAGGAAAAATATTTTAGATGCTTACGAATATGAAGCAAACTCCAATAGTAAATATCGAACTGCATCCAGGAGAGAGAGGCGAGAAAATGCTGCCGCATTGGAAAATTTTATCAAAAAGTATGAACATTGTAGGACTGAAAATGGGAAAAAGATGTATGGGTTGCTATAGCATATTAATATTAATTTTAATGAAACTTTACATTTTGTTTAATATCATCATAACGATCACGATTATGGAGAATAATTGGTCTCTGCATACCAAATTAAAAACAGTAGTTTTAAATTTCGTTTTAATAAATACCACGATTACGTATTATCATTTCCTATTCACCAACGAAAAAACGATATCCGAATTAAATAATTTAAATTCCGCACCTCCATTTAAACATTCTAACAGAACTGCAAGCAAACATCTTTCAATCAAAGTGATTATTATTTGGATTAACCATCTGATATACGGTATTTTTAGCCAACTATTTTTTATGGATAAAAATTTGAGTCATAGAAATGCACGAGTAATTTTTGGTAACCAAATTTCCGAATCAGTTTTGGTAGGAATGAATGTTATTACCAGTACTTATATTTGTCACGAGAGAGACTTTATATCGTCATTTAATTAATACTTGAAACGCTTTTGGTTTCTTTTTTATTTCAAAGTTTTTATACCTTTGTAGCTCAGTAAGTATGCCTCCGAAAATCTTTCGACTTTATTATCGTCATTTAATTAATACTTGAAACGCTTTTGGTTTCTTTTTTTTTATTTCAAAGTTTTTATACCTTTGTAGCTCAGTAAGTATGCCTCCGAAAATTTTTCTGTGGCAACATTTTGCTAAAAATAAAAGTAATTCTGCAACTTATATATATTATTCAAAAGAACTGAAAACTAGTGGTAATACCACGAATTTAAGGTTTCATCTTGAAAGTAAACATCCACAACTTCTTGGAGTTCAAAAAGACTTGCAGAAGGAAGAAAAACGCTATCAAGACACTGACGAAGCATCATCGTCACAAGGAAAACAAAGAAAAATTTCTGAGACATTTAGGAGCTTTGAGGAGTTCAAATCAGGTGAATCAGCAGAAAATAAGTAGATCAAGCTCTTATATTTATGGTATGTAAAGACAATAAGATATTGATTATTTGGATGGTGAAGGATTTCAACATTTCGTAAAGAAAATAGCATCTTCGTACAAAATTCCTTCTCGACCAACGATTAAAAGACTAATTTTCAATAAATATAATAATATGGTATCCATAGTCAAACAACAGCTCAAACAGAAATTTTGCTAACTGACAACTGATTTATGGACAGACATCCAGAAGAGGAGTTACATTAGCTTGACTGTTCACTTTATAGATGAGGAAAATAAATTATGCAATATAGCATTGAATGTTTTTATATTGAAAGAACAGTATATTAGCGAATAGTAACTAGCTAATAAACTAAAGCAGTTAATAAAAATACTGGGAAATAGATGAAGAATATGTTAATGCAACTTTTACTGACAATGCACCCAAAAAACATCGATATTTTTGGGACCGATGTTTTCTAACATTGATGTTACCTTTATGGTTTTATCGATGTTCAACACTAATAGTTACCATTAAACGAATTCGGGGTAGGAGCAGGTACATGCCCATCGTTTGGAGAAAAACAAATAAATATATAACAATCGTTAAATTATTAATATAATTACTTGTATTATTGTGGTCTCATTTTTTCTGAATCCGCTACTGTAACGAGCTGTATTTAGTTTATTTTTAATTCCGTGCAATTTGGCTTTAAAAACAATATAATCCATAAAATCTATGATATAATCTTATTAAGTCAATAACAAATTGTACGATTTGACCATCCTTATAATTTTATATAAAGAATTAAACATTATTTTATTATTAAATAAACTTCTACATCATCATCTTATTGAAAAATATGTTGCACATTACAAAGAAATTAAAATGACTCTATTAATTAAATATGGGTTCCATCATCTTAAGTTTATTTTTGCTGACATCAGAAATCAGTGAATGATAGAACTAGCAGCTCTTCATTTTATTAGCAACACAAATCAAACAATATGAATGGATCTATATAATAATTTAATTATTTTTTAATTAAGCCACTGTATGGATATAGTATATCTAGTGGCGGCCCCTTTTAAACCCTATCACTCATATAAAGTCGATTGGAAGTTGAAGGCTAGAATTCAGCTAACCGGGCCAAGATCCTTACTAAAAATTTGTGTGTGGGGGTTCGGAATTGAACCCGGATCAAATAAGAGAATAAGCTATTGCTTTACTACGCGACTGTTCAGGCGATTGTAATTTAGTATAAGTTCGAAAAATCATATCTCATCGATTAAAAATAAAATGAATAAAATGTCCGCAAATTGTTCCTCGAAGGTAAATAAAATTAAATTTCCTTGATTGCTTTTAAATTATGCATTCAGAAACAAATATTGTCGTGAATTTTTTTCTAAAGTAAGGATGCTTGAAATGGTCAATAACGCACCTCAAGAGTTGGTCGGCCGGATTAACCACGTTGGAAACTTTTTTTTTTGTCAACAGATGACGCCACTTTCCATTCTGGAAGAATACTAAATGGGGGGGCTTTATCATAAGGTGCATGCTCGGTTATCGATCCCCGTCCTCACAATCCAGCTGATCGTCTGCAGGGGTGGGCAATCTGGAAGGGTTTGTTTCATTCTGTCACTTAGTATTCCGGGAGGAAAGTGGCAATATCTGTTACCAAAAAAATCGGCGTGGGATAAAGAAATTGCTTACCCCTTTGATGATCCAGTTTTTGAGGAAGATCCGGGCCTAGTCCATTTTTTTTTTGTCAACAGATGACGCCACTTTCCATTCTGGAAGAATACTAAATTGCGGGGCGAAACAAGTCCTTCCATGGGCTGCCCACCCTTGTGAAGGAGTCAGCCGGATTGTGAAGGATGCGGATCGACAGGCTGGGCCCGAACCCCATGATAAATATTTTCAAGGGGTGCGACCTGAGACTCGAATCCGGGTTTTCCAGAGTGGAAAGCCGAAACGTTCCACGCGGCCAATTCGGCCGACGGGTCTAGTCCATTGAATCCCATCCTTCAACCTTCCGATTGATCATTAAAAGTAGGCTTCGGCAAATATATTCTTTGCGTGTTTAAGCAGCGTATTTCAAACTAATCTAACTAGAACACCCTGTTTACACTATGCAATATAAACCAGGGGAAGTCGTAGAACTTGTTTAATCTCAAATATAAACGGAACATGGATAGAAAAGCTCGTTTGAAAACGTCACACACTAAGTGCATATCGGTTTAGCCTAAACTCCCACGAACCACAACAGAACCACACCACGACCACAAAAGGGTGGTTACCGTATGGTTGTATTGTGGTCGAAATCAATCAGACGCGAACCACTTATATGTGCAGTCGGTAACGGACTGTGCGTATATATGTGCAATCCGTTACCGACGGCTGATTGACAGGAAACGCTGTCAGCGGCTAGTGGTCGGTATGTCGCACTCTGTGAATTGCGCTCGACCACTGACGAGCACAATTTTGTGAATGATATCGGCCACAAGTTGCGACAGCGGTTGAAACCGACTTCAGTTAGGGTACGCCAAGCTAGTAAATGCGTAGCGACAAGCAACATACGACTAGCAACAAAGAGATTAATAGCTGGCGACATCCTGGCCATACTGATACGCGGCTAGCTCGATTTCAGTCGCCATAATGGTATTATCAAGAAAATTACGACTCCTCCTCCTTTCGGATGATTTTCATCAATCCTACGCAAATATTCATTAATTTACTTAAAACATACGAATTTTATAAATTTAAAGTTATTGTACTTACCAGATATATACCACAAGCATTTCCCAATACAATTCTAGTTGAACTACAGGCGGATCTATGATAGGAGAATTGAAGTTTCGCCGCCCACCGACTGATGTATAAAATATGAATCGAAAATTCCATTGTATTAAAGATTCATTCCAAAACTATTTGGGCTTTCAAGATGTTTTTATTAGAATCCATCATACAATCAAAAAAGTAAGAATTTAATTTCGAGTCGACGGGCGCCTATTATAGATCCGCGTGCTGTATCTCAACTAGAATCTTAACCATTTCCTACTTTCTAACGCAATTTATCGGTAATATTCTATTTTTGAAATTTTTGTATGTATCTTGCGATAATACAGGCCTGCTTTGAACTTCTGAAATCCAAAATTTTCTATTAATGCTGCTGGAATTCATTACTTAAGTTCCATAAAAACAGACTTGTCGCCTCTGTCGCGAAAAATCAAACTCGTTTGAATTCTGAGCGAGTCGTTCAAGCGTTAATGATTGATCGCAATCGCTTTACGTCAGTCTGGCCAGTTCAACGAAAACCTGTAATGTTTGAAATTGACTTTTGTTGCCAGCTACAAAAGACTCGCTCTGTCTTACCAGCCTGGCCGTACCCTTAATCGTCTGAGTTGATTATGCGTTTCTATATTAATATAATTCACGACCGTCACAACAACCACCGTTTTGTTGTCGTGGTGTGGTTCTGCTGTGGTACGTGTGAGTTCAGCCTTAGGCTAAACGAAATTCTATAGGGTTTTTAACTGAAACTCTTTCCTAATTGGATGTTGGTTCGGGATGGTTTGGGACAAAACAGTAAGTGACCGCCATTATTTTTCTCTCGCTTTGGAAGTTAAATTGCTTGAGAATTTATAAGTAGCATTTTGATGAAAATTTTATTCTAATTTTACATATACAGTCGAGCCCTGATTTAACGAATCGTGCGGGGTTGAGATTTTATCCGTTAAATCGAGGTATTCGTTAAATCCGGATAATCAAAAATAAATGTTATTATGCTTAAGAAACAACGCAAGTCAGTGACCCTCTGGAGGGCGCCCGCCTTGACGTGGCGAGAGGGCTTATCGGCTGTCACTATGCCTGTATCTATATCTGGGCCGATATGTCCATAGTGACAGGGAGAAACTAAGAGGTTGCCAAATTCTGGCGAAGACGACTCCACACTTGACGGGCGCGTGCAGACGTCGGTGCGTCGAAAGGGATGGGCACCCGAGTAGACAAGCCGTCGGAAGTCCTAGCCGGATAATTCGCCCCGGATCTCGTTTAACTTTCTATAGAGAGATCCAGCAGTGAAACACTAGTCGGCCTGGGAGAGGCTCGTGTCCTGGTCCCCAGTAGTAGCTGTCCCTAGTGAAGTAATTCCTATAGGGTCGGTAGAGCATAGCTGCACCCATCCCTCGCTGATGGATGCTCTGTAGTTCGCCACTCGACCGTCCGATCTCCTGCGGATCCGGGATTAAGAATCGACCCGGACGTATGCCCTGCCCGAGGTCTATAAGGGTCTCAATCCCAAGGCGTTGTACCGGTCCGAAGGGATGAATGGTGAAGGGATTTGCCCTGCCTGAGGTCTATAAGGGTCCCAATCCCAAGGCGTTGTACCGGTCCGAAGGGATGAATGGTGAAGGGATAGAAGCCGTTACGGTGCCCACCCGAGGGTTGGCCTTGCTCGGGCTGGGTGGGTTCTACCAGAGGCCGGGGAAGCTTGCTTCCTAGGGAATCATAAAACTTCGGGGAGTTTATCCGAGCGATATTCGGCCATGGCAAGGCGGCAGGAGCCCGGCCATTGCACGGCGTCAGTCGATATCATCTCCATGGTGCCCATCAGTCTGGCGCGGACAGTGGGCTACATCGGTGATCGAACCGGGGGAGATTCTCGCCCTTTTCAAGTTGGGTCGGCTGGTCGTCATGCCTTCCGATCCATCCGATGCGATTATTAGTAAGGGTTCTGCTCTTGTGGAAGGTTCGGGTATACTATACTCTTCCGACCTTCCTGCGGGCTGTTGCGATTTTCGCGGCGGTTGCGCCCGAGCTTTGGTGTCCTAAGGATTTCCCATTTTTTGGGAGAACTTGATGTGAGAAAACCGTTGAGTTTTCGATCCCTTCGGGGACAGTCCGGTCACTCAATAATGAGCACCAGTCTCAGTAGCAAATACCTCCTCTTGTGTCTCCGCTCCCTCTGTGGACGGAGGCAATTCTCGACCCTTAAAGGTCGCTTCGGCGACACAGTGCACGAGATACGAATGCGGCCTTTCATTCCCCTACTTCGGCGACACAGTGCACGAGATACGAATGCGGCCTTCTTACCCCTAAGAATGGCAAACCTGAGCGAGTCCGCCGTATTCGTATTTCGTTCGCTTTGTGGATCAGAGTGGGTAGGCGAGTCCGCACCCCTAGTTGCAGGCAATGATTAAGCCGAGATTATTCTCGCTGTTAAGTACCCTATAGTACCCTAGTAGGTGGAGCAGGGGAAAAGCTTTGGCTAAAGTCGCTGTAGTACTCCTAGTAGGTGGAGCAGGGGAAAAGCTTTGGCTAAAGTCTCAGAATACTGAGCAAGTCAATCATATTTAATAATGTACAGTATGTTATACTGCAGTGGTGGCCAACTTGTTTGTCATTAAGATCGACTTTATATGTTAACAATGAGTTCGCGATCTACCTCCGAATTCGCAATCTACCTTCGAAATTCTTCGTTTGATGGTGAGAATAGAAATAGGAGCCAAAACCACATATCCCAAAACGATATTAGTCCAAAACGAGATATCCGGCAGCGGCTACGGTTTTTTCCTTTTATTTTACTCATAAATCTCAAACACAATACTTCACTTCAACTCTCACAACTGTCAATTCATAGGCGCCATGTTGGCATCGTCAGCGAATTTAGAATTTTGTCTAAATGCTCTGCTGCTACCGGATATTCTGTTTAGGGCCATACTCAGCAATAAAGCAAAGTTTGACTTTAGTTGTCTAGAGAAGGCACTATACAGTAAGAGAGTCATCTGATAGCCTTACGAAGAACGACTACAAATCGTCCCGCGATCGACCTGTTGGCCACCCCTGTTATACTGTATTAGATACAAATGCATTTTACATTAGTATAGCACAGCATTTTAATTTTTGTTAAAGAATTTATCCATCGTTGCCTGTTTACAAGAAGTTCTTTTAATTCTCCAGATTTCTGTATCAAGTTTGTCTAAAGCAGATAGTACAGTATCATCAATACCATGTCCCATAAAGAAATTTCGTAATGAATCCACAATCACAAATGCATCATTCAAAGTGACTTGTTTTATTTCTGTATCATTTTCATTTTCAGATTCACTACTTAATTTTTCATTTGTATCCTCTAAAGAATCGCAAGTGGATAAGTCCATATCACACTACACATAATCTGTAAAGAGGCAATCCGTAGAAATTTCACACCATTCGTATATAACAGTAGATGCATCATCATCGTCATCATAAAAAGGAACCTCGGAACTTTCTATTTGTCCTAAAAATCCAGCTTTTATAAAACAATTTTTTACTGTATGCATGCGTACTTCATTCCACGATTCTCAAATTAAATTCATTGCTTGAAGGAGATTAAGTTTTATGCTTCCACTTTTGTCTTGTAAATTTGTTTCTAAATCAATAATAATTTTTCTAACTAAACGTTTTCTATACTTAACTTTAAATGAATGAATAACTCCCAAGTCCAAAGGCAAAGTTCACTAGTGCAATTGGAAAGGAAAAAATTAACATTCTGGAAATAATGGTGTGTGGGATGTGCTGGACATTGAACTATAAAAAAGATGAATTTTTAATTCGGCTTCGCATTTTGCGATCTAAATCTTTCAGCCAATCTTGAAATAAACTTGACGTCATCCACGATTTTTTATTTGCGCTATACTTCATAGGCAGCGATTTTATATTTTTGAAGCATCTTGGCTTAGCTGAATTACCAATAACATAAGGAGGCAACTTTTCCGTGCCATTAGAATTCACTGCTAAAAGTACGGTGATACGCATTTTGCTTTTTTTCCCTCCATAGCATTTTTCTTGTCGAAAACAAAGTGTTTTATCTGATTACAAATTGTAGAAAAGGCCTGTTTCATCTGCATTGAAGATATCGGATGGAAGATATCCCTTCAATAAGGTAATGTTTCAGCTTTTCAATTTGCTATAGTTTCTGGGTCGACACTGTTCTTTTCACCACACAAAACTTTAAGTTATATTATGCCTTTTTTAAACCTATCGATCCATCCATTGATGCTGCAAATTTAGTAGTAACATCAATCTCTTTAGCCATAATTATTGCTTTTTCTTTTAGAATAGATCCATTGACAGCAATATTTTTGGCTCGTGCTTCAGCAAATCAGGATAATAACTTCTCTTCCACATCTGCGTAAGAGCTAGCTTTTACCGATTTTTCTCTTCTACGATGATTTTTCTCCGCAAGTTGATGCACATTCTTCAATTTCACTATTTTTCATTATTGTTGAAAGTGTGGAAGTTGAAATTCCCAATCTGTTTGCTAAGGATTTTAGTATTCCGCAATGTTTATCGACCTCATTCAAAATTTTAATTTTTTCAGATAGGAAATTCGTTTACGCTTTTTTGAACCTTCCATTGCATAGAATTGAAGCTTTATAAACTGAGTATGAATTTTTTTTAAAAAACGTTGCACACCTGAACGCTACACACCACAGATTAGTTACATACAGATGGGAAACTAGAGATAAGGTAATGTTTCAGCTTTTCAATTTGCTATAGTTTCTGGGTCGACACTGTTCTTTTCACCAAACAAAACTTTAAGTTATATTATTCCTTTTTTAAACCTATCGATCCATCCATTGATGCTGCAAATTTAGTAGTAACATCAAGTTCTTTAGCCATAATTATTGCTTTTTCTTTTAGAATAGATCCATTGACAGCAATATTTTTGGCTCGTGCTTCAGCAAATCAGGATAATAACTTCTCTTCCACATCTGCGTAAGAGCTAGCTTTTACCGATTTTTCTCTTCTACGATGATTTTTCTCCGCAAGTTGATGCACATTCTTCAATTTCACTATTTTTCATTATTGTTGAAAGTGTGGAAGTTGAAATTCCCAATCTGTTTGCTAAGGATTTTAGTATTCCGCAATGTTTATCGACCTCATTCAAAATTTTAATTTTTTCAGATAGGAAATTCGTTTACGCTTTTTTGAACCTTCCATTGCATAGAATTGAAGCTTTATAAACTGAGTATGAATTTTTTTTAAAAAACGTTGCACACCTGAACGCTACACACCACAGATTAGTTACATACAGATGGGAAACTATACCACGTGATCGAGGCAAAATCGTCATCAGAGATATAAGCCCCATCCTACCCAAAACGAAAATGATATACAAGACGGCAATTTCTTTTTAATGTATATTAATACTCAAAATTAGCGTAGTCATCATATTTGCCATTAACATTATATTGTATTAAAGTTTTAAATTTCT
This sequence comes from Olivierus martensii, assembly GCA_000484575.1. Lineage (NCBI taxonomy): Eukaryota > Metazoa > Arthropoda > Arachnida > Scorpiones > Buthidae > Olivierus > Olivierus martensii. The sequence goes on from AYEL01064063.1 coordinate 11,005, forward strand.
CGTATTTTTATGACGTCATGCTACGCCATTTTCTTTTCATCCTCGTGGTTATCAGAATGAAAGTTAACTGCCGAGTTGTTTTCTTGCTATATTTAATTATTTCATAACATTTAATTTCCCCACAAAAAATGAATAGGAAACGGCCATACGTTGAAGAAAAGAAGATGTGCATTTTCTGTGGAAATGAACGAAATAATAAAGTTTCATTGTTTTGTTTTCCAAGAAATGAAGGGTTAGTCAAATTATTAAATCAGAAAGTTTGTTTTATGTAAAATATTAAGTAAAACTTGTATGATAAAAGATATATAGAAAAAACTAACATTAAAATTTTCACATAAAAATGCGAGTTTAATATGAATTTCATGTACTGTACAGCATTAGGCTTAGCTCAATATATGAAATTTGTAGGCAGAAATAGCAATTTATATATTACTGTATTTGTAAAGATTACTCATAATGTGAAATTAAAACATTAGTGTTTGACATTATATTGATAATTGAAATAAATCTAAAATGAAAGTCAACTGACAATAACATTTTTTCATATGTAAATAATGTTTGCTTTTTTCCCGTTTACAAGTATATATTAATATTTAGCATTAAATAAATATATTGATAAAATGCTTTTTTCCTGTTAAATTTATAATCATTACGTATTTTATAATTTTAGGTGTACTTTATGGTTAGAGGCTATCAATATCCTACATCTGATTTATGTATGCATATTTCATCTATTGCATCCATCTACGATACAAATATAGAAAAATATTTAAAATCAGAGGGTATTATTAAACAATTATTTAATAATATGTATACTGTATCTTTTGACTGGTTTCATCATGAAGATCATGCAGAACCCCATGTTGAAAAGTATTTAACAATTTTAATTATTCAAATTATGTTATTTCATAAAATAAAAACAATAAATGCAAATTTAAAAAATGAAAAGTAAATAATTTGAATAATTAAAATTGTTATTTCATAAAATAAAAACAATAAATGCAAATTTAAAAAATGAAA
>AYEL01064085.1:0-83714 GCA_000484575.1 Olivierus martensii
CACAGAACTCTCTCAAGAAATTAAGCGTCTCTGGGGAATGCAAAAGGTAGTTATAGTACCCATCATTCTCTCCTCCACAGGAGTAATCCCTCATACATTACACAAAAGCCTCAAAACACTAGATCTACATCCAAAGACATACATAACACTACAAAAAGCATCTCTACTCAATACATGCAACATAGTAAGAAAGTTTCTCAACACTGACACAGACAGTTAACTCACAATTAAACATCACAAGTAGCTATGTCTTGACTCGTGTCCGACATAGCACTTTGACCCGGAAATATTCCGTGCCCACATTGATAATAATAATAATGTTTTCTATTAAAATTAATAATAAAGTATAAGAAATGATATATCTAACATGCAAGCATTCAAAGAAGAACTAATCGAATGTATCCTTCATTTTTTGATCGATTAAAGATAAAAAATTAAAATATATCATTTTCAATAGCATGATCTACAGGATGAATGTCATAAAAATCTAATAGTTCCATAATTATTATAAGGAAAGTTTGAACATCAACCACTTTTTAAACGGATGAATTATACAGATTTAATTAATCTTACTTCAAATTCAACATTTTAATAACTTAATCATCCTAATTAAAATTAATATTAAAGTACAAGAAATGATATATCTAACATGCAAGTATTCAAAGAAGAACTAATCGAATGTATCCTTCATTTTTTGATCGATTAAAGATAAAAAATTAAAATATATCATTTTCAATAGCATGATCTACAGGAAGAATGTCATAAAAAAATCTATTAAATAGTTGCATAATTATTATAAGGAAAGCTTGAACATCCACCACTTTTTAAACGGATAAATTATACAGATTTAATTAATCTTACTTCAAATTCAACATTTTAATAACTTAATCATCCTGATAACTTTTATAAAATTCAATCAAATAGTTCAAAAATTATTAGGTTGATTTTTGTAGTTTGAATGCCAGCCATTTTTAAACGATTGAATATAAAGGATTAGTTTTGGTTCTTCGATATTATCTTTAAAAAATTTAACCTTCCTGCCTATTTTCATAAAAATTTAATAGGATATATTAAGGAAATATTTCAGAAGTTTTAACGTCCGCCATTTTTAAATGGTTGAATAAGTTAAATGATATGTCTTTGGAATTACATATAATGGCAGACCATCATCAAATTTCGTAAAAATCAGCTAATTAGTTAAAAAGTTATTATTGGCTATCTATTAGTGAAGATAATAGAATGTTAAACTACATGATTATCTCGTAAGATCACTTTTCTTGAAAAAATATGCTAATAAAAAACAAATTAAAAAAATTCAATAAGATAAAAAAAAAAGAATTTTCACGCAAATCTTTAAACAAAGTTTATATAGTCGAGAGTATGTTTAATTAAACAGTTTAAGAATATATATATATATATTATATACATTCCTTGTTGCCAACTATCCGCCGCAAAGTTATAATATTCATTATTGTCTTCTTCATCATCACGTTAGCCGCCATCTTATCTCTACACACAGCAAATCGTTCCAGAAACAAGCTGATGTTGAGTTATTTCTGACGTCAAAAGAGATTAATCACTGATGACTTACTGTTGAAGTTTGGAACTCACCCATAGTGATGAAACAAGATCTTATAACTGGCACTCTAGCAAAGTTGTTAAACAAATTACTGTTGTTAAACATCGCATTTCATCGAACGGTAACACTTACTTTATGGACAACGCGCCCCATAATATTTTTATTATTTATTTAATGTTAAAATTACGTAAAGATGATGCAGTTCTTTTAGTTTCCTTTATATAACGTGCAATATAATTTTTTTGTTTTTAATTTATAAAAGAAAAAGATGGACAAGAGTATCGGAGATTGCTATGGCCGTACCGCTTTCAGGTATGGCAATCTGATATTTTTGATCGAGTTTATAATTTCTTGATAATTCTAATCAAATAGGAAATATTCGATGATTATTTTTCGCTTGGCTGGAAACCGGATCTCCGTTTCCGTCCATCATTGTACTAACTGGGTTTGTGTTGTAGACATTGGAGCCAAATTTGATTTCGGCTTTTCTATAGCTTAACTCATTAGTTTATTTAAAAATATTGCTTTTGTGAAGATTGCAAATTCCAGATAATAAAAAAAATTTTTTTGACATTTTCTAGAGAACATATAAAAATTTTAACTAAAAAAATTTGGAATTTTTTTCCGTTTTACTCCGATAATTTCTATTTGTGAATGATGGGGATAATTGTTTAAAATAAGGAAAATTATGCAAGTGAATACAGTAATTATAATAAAGGTATTAAAAAGGAAATACTTGGAATTAACAACAAAAATTTCGACATTGACGTTGCGAAAGTCATTCCCCGCCAGGAATTTTTCGAAGACAGTGAAAGAAATTGGTTGACATAGTACCACTCATTTCTGTTTATGCTTAAAAACAATTTTACAAAACTCAAATTTTTAAAAAGGGGAAAACTTGTCAACATGGCCGCTGTCAGTTGATTACGTAGTTAAGGAATGGAGAAAAAAGTCTAGAATTCCAAACTGAAAAAACCCGACATTTTGGCAAATTTTAAAAATTCGCCCTGACGCAAATTCAAAACCGAAAAAAAATTTAATTAAAGAAGAACGTATGGTAAACTCATATTTTTACAATTTAAAACTTAGCAATAACCATTTCTAGATTTATTTTTAAGACTCTGCATCTATATAGAAGCATTCTTACCTGAAATATTTATGCGCGACCAAACATTTTATTTCATATAATTTTGTATCAATATAATATAACCAATTTTTAATTTATATCATTAATTAATAATAATGAAATACTTATTACTATTAATATTTAATAGTAATAAAAAATTTTTCAAAAAAAATCTGAAAAAAACCTATTTTATCGATCGATAACGAAACTGCAGACGACATTAAAGCTGTATAGTATCGTCTCCAACGTTACAGACGATAATTTTTCCCAAATATCTGTAAACACGTTTGAAGACGCAAATCCATTTTATTTATTTTTCGGTATATTGCATTAATTTTACTTAATATATTCAATTTTTTCTTTTTATGCAAAAATTCTTCAACCAAATAATATCTGGCAGCCGTGATTATGATACCAATTTAGAAACCAGAAGGAAGATTATCGATAATTTAACACTGTTTGTTGTATTATATATATATACTTACGGGTTTTACTTAAATATCCAAATGAAAATTATTGAATAAATCATAAATGTTTAGTTAGAAACCTTCAAAAATTGATATAAACGTTTACATGGCAAGAGAGAGTAGCTCGAATGAGATTATTGCATGTAATTTGCACTAACTTTTCGTACTATAATTATAGACTATCTGCAGTTTGGGAACTCCCAGCAATTTGCACACTTTATTATATTTTGAATATTAAGGCACAAGAAGGAAGAAGAAAGTAAAATATGCTTTAAATTTATAACAGAATATCGATTAAAACTATAAATTTATTGATATTTTTCTTTTTTTAATTGCAGCTTAATGAAATCGTCAAAATTAGTGTGAAAATTTCGAATATTTAATTTTGATTTTTTGCACCTCAGAGAATCGAGGTATGTATAACTTTAGAATGTTTAACCTTTTCTATTAATTTATTATTAAAGATAACGGTTCCATATAATCTTTAGTTAATGAAACATTCTATACATTCGACACAAACTGATTCGGTTTTTAATTAATTATAAAGGTATATACAGTATGTGCATTTATATTTGAGAAAAAAAAAATAATAATAATGGTGGTCTAGTTTAATGCAAACAATACACGCATTTTCACTGCTGTTCTATAAAAAGTTGAAAGGTCTCTGTGTACATTGACTTGACATTTCTCTTAGCTTACCTCATCAAAGTTCAAAGTTCGAGCTGATATCTTTTAGTTTTTTTCCTGCAAATTTTGAATTAAAAAAATGGTTTTTTAAGGCTCCATTTTAACCCGACATCTTAATTTTTTAATTGTAACCATGCATCATTACACTTTAAAAATTTAAAAAAAAAATTAGAAATTTTTAAAGATTATTAATGCAATTTAAGATTAATTAAATTATAAATAATCGAGATAATTGTATTAATGCTATATGTTATATATTTTTTACTTTGTAATCTGTAGTAGGGTGTAAGAATGTCTAACATGCAATCGAGTTAGATATCAGGTTAAATCGATACCGCATTATCTAGAAAAATAATTTTTCGAGTAATTTTTCACATCGAATACTTTTTATATGGTGAATAAATACAGTATCTTCTTGCTCGCAGTTGGAATAGTATCATATTTTCTTTTTTTTTTTTTTTCCCCCCTTTATCTTCTTGCTCGCAGTTGGAATAGTATCATATTTTTTTTTTTTTTTTCCCCCACTTTCTACGTATAGCTCTTTTAAGAGAGTTCTAAATTGAAGTCTGTAGAATTTTCCCTAAGAGAATCAGCTGATCAATAATGCACTAAATATAATCGTCTGGAGGTCAGTAGTTACTGTTCCTTTACTTGCAAAAATAAATTCAAGAAGGAATAATAACGAAAATATGATTCAGTAGTTTTGTGAATGAAATTCGATTTTTTTCCTTTTCTTCTTTCTTTCTTTCTTTTAACCTTCCTGACAAAATGGCGTGGTGGAGTTTCCGCGATCTTTTCGATTTTAAAATCGATTAATTTATATTTTGTCGGAGGAGGACGGGGAGGAGGAGGAGGAGATTATAGTGTGTGACTAACCATCGAAATTAGAAAGGAAAAGGTAATTTTAACGATACGAGATCGCGTTAAATGAAGAATTAAGTTTTGTAAATCGATTTTGTTAGCACATTTTTCAATATAATTTGTGTAATTAATAAAAGTCGAAAAAGGTTAATTAATGGAGAACGAGAGAAAAATTCAATATGTAATCTATGCAGATGCCATCTTGGTTATTGCTTGAACTGACTTTTTTTTACAATGGCAAGGATATGCTTTTATATATATATATATATTTATGCACACACACATATTATATGTATATAGATAGATAGAGAGAGAGTTTTTTGAAAAAGGAATTTGATCTTTTTAACGATCGAGACAGGATTTGAATATTTAATCGATCTAGAATAAATTCGAGACTGCTTTTTCTCGTCTGGAATACAGTTCTTAAGCGTTGATGGCATTTCGCTAAATAAACTTCGTTACAGACACTCTAACAAATTCTATCGCCAAAATATCTAAATTTTCGACTAGATTCAATCAATATTTATAAAGTAAAAAAAAAAAAAAACCATCAATCGCCTAGTTGTTTTTTCGAATATCAAATTTTAACCAAATTTTTTCTCTCTCTCCTCTCTTCTGCGGTTGTTTATGGAACGGTTATGCAGTGATTTACTTTAAAAAAAAAAAAGCAATTTTTCCGGTGGAAAACGAAGATTTTGGTTGACGAATTCGGAAGAGTAGAAGAAGAACACTGCTAATTCCGCAATCGATTAATTGCCGTAAAGCCAATTTTGTTTCGGTAATTGTCAAAGGTTATTATTATTTTCAAATTTAGGAGGTGAAGTGGCGATATCGATTCTTTTCAAATCTCTAGAAGAAATTGAGAAATGTCTCGTGAGGATTAAACGAGAGGATATCGTTCCTTAATTTAATAGTTTCGATAGAGATGTCCTCCCTTGCACCGAGAATTATTCTTCTTCTGTTGTCACTGAATGTCACCAGCAAATTCTCACTTCATAATTTTCCCTTCTAAAAGATTTTTCTGTTAACGAAACAAGAATTTCCCGTTCCACACGCTATATTGGCTCCACTTTTTACGTGGAAAAAATCCCTTTAACTCTCTAAATTTTTATAGAATGTATGAGAAATCGTATTATCTGATGCAACCGATATATATATAGTAAATATAAAATGTGTATGAAACGGACTTCTTTGTGAAAATTTAAAATTTTAATGATAATATTACGAATGTTTATAAACCATTTTCTTTTTTTACTCAAACGAAAAAACCTGGAAACGTTAATTATCACATGATATTGGGATAATAAATCCAGGTAAACTTGTTATTATTATTATAGAAAGTATCATTACCTAATATATTTTTTTTTATTTCTTTGAAATAATTTGGATGGTTCCAAATTACTTTAACTGAGCATAAAATTCCACTTGGAAAACAAGCCCGAAGTCCATCTTTGCATCTTAACCATTATCAAACATATAAATCCATCTGAATATGCGAATAATTGATTAATCCGAACTTAATTCAAACGATTATTATTATTATTATCATCATCATTATTATTATTATTATTTAGTATATTTACAGAGGGAGTGCTAAGATTTTATTGTTTTGAGACCAAGTGGCGCGGGCATAATTCAGTTTCAAATTCTGCTAGAACGGCAATGTACCGATTCAAATCCATCATAAAATTTCTTAACTTCCTCGGTTCTTGTTCACTTTTTTTTTTGGAAACAAAATAATAAATAAATAACAGACACATCATATCTCTGTTTCGTGCCGCTAAATACATGGAAAACTTCATTCCGTTATTATTATTCTTTTTTTTTTTTTTGAACACATTTTCGACATGAAGTTGACAGAGAATTTTCGCGACATCACATTCTCTCTCTATAGAATAAGAAAATTGATTTTAATGGCGATGATTGTGAACCATAGGATGCCTCAATGTTGAATCGAAGGGGATTGGATCGGAAAAGTCTGGGGAGGGAAGAAGATAATTCAACTTTTCACAAATTCTTATTCGTGCAAAAAATTCCGACATCACCAAAAAATCACTCATTCTAAACCGAAGAATGAATAAAACTGAATTTGAATTGGTTTTGCCGAATATCCGAAGAGCCACTCGCTTAGTTGTCTTTTTTTTTTTTTTTTTTTTTGTTTGCTTCCGGGGAAGCTCTTTCAGGACCGCTATTTTTTTTTTTTTTTAATCAATCGATAAGATTTGAGATTTTTTTTTTATTGTTGGTTTTTGTCTTTATGAGTTCCATCTGGAAAGAAAGGCACAATCGTCTTAGAGTCACGTTTAAACGGGATGTTCAGCTGTGTGTTCCCCTCACTGGAAGCATCGTAGGAGAAGGGAAAGGGGAAAACTTGGAAGAAGTGGATCAGAGTGTACGACTGCATAGCTCAGATATTCTTATCTGTGTACACTTATCGACGGTGTGGGTTGGTGCACTGTTTGAAACGTCGTTTTCCAATCCATGCCGTGGATGATGTTTCTTTATACACTCTGTCGACTGAACCGTGTTTCTCACTGACAGTCTAAAGAGGTGAGGAGGATCGTATTCCCGCCGAATTTTGCCTTCTAACAGTCATGGCATAAATATGGGGAAAAAGTTGTAGCCTCCCGTTGAAAATACAGAAATTGGAAATGAAGATGCAACATTCTCCTTTTTCTCGTCATTTTCCTTTTTTTTGGGAGGGATGTAGGGAAGATTATAACAGTACCTGAGCCTCTGTCACTCACCCAAAAAACCTGTCAAGTGATAAAAAACAAATAAATAAAATAGAAAAACGGGCAGAATGAAAGGAGTTTTGATCAAAAGGGAATATTGTACCTGATGGTAACTATTGTGATTGATTACAAGCGAATGTCTGTAGAGAGATGAGTATGATGTCAGAGCTGGTCGTCGATATGATTCGGAGTGATGCCGACGAACTCTTTTCGCCCGGGATATTCCCGAAGCTGGCAGTGGGGTTGATGGCGTTGGCCTTGCAGTGAAAGACATGGGTTACTAGTGCTGAGCGCTTCTCTTGCTGTTACAGCAGCTGAAAATCGACATCAGAGATTAATATCGCGAAGTTACACCACAATCCACATTCAGTTTTTTTTTTTTTTTTTTTTTTCACTCACGAGTTTTTTTTTTTTTTTTTTTTTTTTTTTTTTTTTTTTTTTTTTTTTTTTTCTATTCACTCACGAGGATCTCTCTGTTTTTCTTCGAAGAATAGTTCACCCGATTGCAGAGATTTCCGGAGAGTATTGAGTCCATTCACATTCATCATATCTTCTCTCCTAAAAAGAGCCGCAATTTCTTCAAAAGTTTTATTTTTAGTTTCGGGTATTTTCTTGTACGTAAACGTCCAGAAAATTGCTAGCAACGCAGTGAACGGCAGGAAAGTATAATTCTCGAAAAACCTCTGACGTGTCAAGAAATATAAGAAATTTATTAATGAAATAAATCCGTAGATAAAATTATGAGTCATATATATATATATATACACACACTAACCTGCATTTGTGGAAATACTAGGCCAACTATAAAATTGGCGAACCAGTTACAGAGGGCTGTTATACTCATAGCTGCTGGTCTTGGTCCTTGAGAGAAGAGTTCTGCAGTTATCATCCAAGGGATAGGACCTGTAACGTTGAGATATGTTAGAGTAACTCGATTACAAAAATAAACCATTTTTTGGTAACAAAAGACTCAAACACTTACCCGGACCAATTGCATAAAAGACGACAAAAAAGAGAGTGCTGACTACACTTAAATAAGTGACCCAATGATAAAGGAACTGAAAGACACTCGGAATGAGTTATAAACTCAAACAGTTCAGTCTCAGAAAATTGCACTTACCTTAACAAGTAAAGATATAGTGATGAAAATGCTGAAAATGAACATTCCTCCGAGTCCGTACAGGTGAAGAGTGCGTCGACCCGCTCTGTCCATCAAAGGTATAGATACAAGTGTCATGGCTACTAATACAGACCCAACTCCTATAGTGGCATATTTAGCTGTATCTTCCGTCAGACCAGCAGCGGTAAAAAGCCCAGTGGAATAATACAGGACCTAAACAAAGTAAACATTTTCATTCTAAAGAAAAAAACAACGCATTTTTTTTCCCTTTGAGAGATTGAGTACCTACTGCATTTATGCCTGAAAGCTGCTGAGATAGCTGCATGACTATGCCTATCACTAACGGCAACTGCATGGATTTGTTACAGATGAGCTGCCACATAGTTATCTACGAAAAAAAAACGTTTAAATATTAGAAATGCATCGGTGACGTCGAGAAGTTTTCGATTTAATAACGAAAATTGGAGGAATTGCCACATGACATACAGTGTGGTAATGAGTAAATAATGTCAGAAACATGCGGTACGAGCAGATGGATTATTATTGATCTGAAAAACTGCAAACAATAGTCATTCACTCGCTCTCTTACCTCAGATTCAGGCTGTTGGGATCTCTCTTCGGCTTTCATTTCTTCCATATCGTCTTCTACTCGACTTGAGCACCTTAACTTTTGCAATGCTATACAAACGGGAGATTTTTTTTTCTCTTCTTTATCTCTTCCTTCCGTAAAGTTACTGATATAGATAAAGAGGAAACAGTACTTACCCTCGCGTGCAAGTGATTCTTCGCGTTTCGAAATGAGCAAATATCGAGGACTTTCTGGGCATAAGGGCAGGAGAAGTAGCTGCAAAACTGCCGGCAAAACGGCGATACCTGAAAATTGAAACTATTTATCATCACTGTTGCCAAAAAATAATCTTTCTTCGCGCGCTGTTACCATCATGACGTCATGTTACATCATAGAAAAGTCTACATTGTTTCGTCATAAAGTAACTATTTTTAGTGTTTAAATTCTTAAGGAGAATTTTGAGCACAGTAAACATCAAATGATATTTTAATTAAACGAAATTTTCTTACCTAAAAGGAAAGGCCATCCTCTTTCAGTGCCCAGGATAGCCTGAATTCCTAGAACCTGAGACATGAGCAAACCTATAGTAACCCCTAACTGGTTCACTGTACCTGTAGAAGATAAAATATGTAGAACAACGTTAGCATTATTCATTTTCCTATCGATTATTCTGTCGCGAATGTAGATCTACTGCTATATATATAAAAAAGAGGAATTATGGTAGAGACATTACTTGGTAAACTTTCCATTCTTACAGTGATTTTGTTTGATTTTATATCTCCCACTCGGTTCGTAATCGAATTATTTAATTATAAACTTTAAAGGATTTTAATTTATTTACTTGTTTACTAGCTATGCTCAGCCTTGCATTGAATGACAAATTTTCTGCGCTGACAGCTACGAGGCAACTTACTCCGTTTCCTTATACGGGTACGATATTATTTATGACTGCTGCCGTATGATTCATTTATCCACGCTTAAAAGGAAACAAAATTAAAATCTCTTATTGCGTTATTGACATTTATACCTTAATCTTTAAACTTCTTCCCTCAAAAACAATCTTCCTTTATACTTTTTTTTTTCCTTGAACGTAATTAAAAAGTGTTAATTAATCAGAGTTGTTTGCGTAAGAAATATCACGAGGAGCATCGACATTAATACATATTCAGAAGATGAAAATGTAAAAAAAAAGAAAAAATATTTTTATCCGAATTTTTCTTTCGCTCTGAAATTTTAAAATATTATAATTTTTCGTCGCCATGCAAACTTTTAGAAAATGTAGACATAAAGAAAAGCAAAATTAAAATTCTGTAAGCATTATCGTCTTTGCCAATCGATGGAGAATTTTTTTCTTTTTTTTGTGTGTGGAAATATTTATTGGAAGAATTCTGGTTTAGTGTTTTAAATTATATTTAAAAGTTGTAGTGGTATCTGGAAAGAAAACCAACACTGTTAGATATTCTAGTGGAGCAACAACACTTGAAATATTGATGTACTTTACCTCCCGATATGTTTATCTTTGGATAGTCCCTGCGCAGCCCCGACTGTTTTTCGACTGATGTTTAGAAATGAAAATTTAAACCGATGTTTCAGTATCTTTCTAGAAGGAAACTATAAAATGTTTCATTTGCCTCCTCAAGTGGCAGTGTGAAGTGCTTATAAATTTTGTGCAAACAGGAAGCGTTTATTTCTCAGAAATAGGTAGAGTCCCTTATAGGAATTAATCTTTTAACGTGTTTACTAGCGTTATATCGATTGTGTGTGTGTGTGTAACAAAACGATCTAAATAGCAGGTTGCGTTATCCAAGTGGGATTATCCGTCAAACTGGCCTCTTCGTCTTGGGTTTATCGGATTCCTTCGACAGTTTACTGAGTGACGTTACGTGTTATATCGATACAACACGTATCCACTCTTAATGATTAACACAGATGGCAGAAAGAGACAGTTTTCCGCCAGCGCTCGAGGGACCGATGATAAAGTGGATTTAATTCGACAGTTATGTACCATCTTGTAACCTATATCGAGATACCAACTCACCTAAACCTCCTCTCATGGTCAGAGGAGAGACTTCTGATAAGTACATTGGCACTACGGCTGTATTGAGACCTGAAAAAGAAAGACAGATCGCTTAACAGATTTGTAGAGATTAATTTCCAGTTATCGATTCAGATCACCTACCACAGTTAAAGCCAATTATCAAGCGCCCGATAATCAGCAATTCGAAACTTCTTGATATCTTGCTGAGGCTCATCAGGGCTGCGCCAATGATTCCCATGATGTTGTTTAATAAAAGACCGTTCTTCCTGTCAAAATAATAATAATAGCGTGTTGTTGTTATTCTCTTTCTTGTTCACCGCGGAAAAAAAAAAAGCCGCGATAAGTTTCGTTACTCTAAACTTTCAAACTAATCGTTAATTAGTCGTATAATCAATTAATGGCTGTTCGTTATCGATTTTTCGGAAATCTTTAATCGATTTTTCTTCTTTATTTCCTTGGCACCACGTTAGACGTTGACGAATTCTTGATCACTGCGTCCTTTCAATTAATTTTCCCAAACATTTTTTTTTTTTTGCTATTTTTAACACTTACCTCCCAAATTTGTCTGCGATGGAACCGCCGATGATGCCGCCTACCATGCCTCCTATAGCGAACACAGAAACGGTGATGGACCACAGTAGATCCCTGTAGTTATCCGTGATGTCCTCCCCCGTTCTCATCTTGTAAACGTCGCGTATGAAGTCCTTTATGATCTGCAAGAAACGAGATATGCATCACTTCCGTTCTTAAATCGGCATTCTCGATTAAACTTAGATGCAACTCGGATTTTATTTTTTATTTTTATTTTATTTTATTTTATTTTTTTGCAATTTCGACTTTGATTTCCGAACGCGGACCCTATCGATTTGCAAAATAAATACAGCGAGTACTCGAAGCGGCAGGCCAGTAAATCTTTGCAGAATATTCAACTTCTGGAAGAATTTTCTTTACTGCCTGCAGTCATCTTCAGAACGGCAAACTTTTCCATCAAATATTTAACGTTTATTCAAGTTTCGGAGCACGCGCCCTCCGTGCATCCCTCTGGCCCCAAACTTGAAGAGAGAGAGAACCTGAAGATTGTTCTGCATGTGGGTGGAAAGCCTTCCTAGAGTTTTATGGTGCGAAACAAGGTGTTCTATAAGCTCCTCTCGAAGTGCGGGACGTGCCACGAATGAAATTGTTCCTCGGCTAGTGGAATTCCATTTTCTTACCGACTTCTGACAACTGTCATCTTTAAGGATGTCTCTTTTATCTTTTTAGATAAGTGATTTATCTTTCGGTTCGGCAAGCTTAATGGCGCATATAGGCTGTGTGCCATTTCATTGTTTTGAAACATAGCTGGCGTCCAAACCCAAACTATAATTCGCGTAATTCACTCGTTGTAAAATCGAAGATAATGCATTCTTATCTTCCGAATTAATTCCGAAACGTAGAAAATTCGGATTTATTAATTTAATCGAATCCATGTGAAAAATTTCTGCCAAGTTCTCAGCGAACTCTCGAAAGGAACGACGTTAAACCTTTCAACCGTAACAACATTGACTGATTTCTATACATAATACTTCAGTTTCTACTTTGCCAAATATTTTTATACAAAAAAAAAAAGAAAATATATTTCGAAAAAAAAATTACAATCTTTCGAAAATCTTTCTTGGAAAAGCACGAACACTAAAGATTATCATCGTCTCTGTTATTTTTGAGAGCTTATTGAGGAAAAGTTTTCTCTTAGCATACTTTAATATCTTTTTTTTTTTTTAAATCCATACATTTATGAATATAGAAAGATAAAGAAGTGCTTTTTAAAGATGGAAACTTTTAAGATTAATTTCTGTTCCATAAACATCAATTTAAATGATGTTTAAGGCATAGTTAGAGTTGGCATTTACACCGAATAATTTTTGTTTTATAAGCAACCATTAGGTTGTAATCGTATAAATAATTTAATAAAATATGTTTTCGGAATTAAACAGAGAGCGAAAATTTATCGAAATTTGATGAGCGAATTGCAAAATTTTCATCGATAAAAACTAATAAAAGTTACGCATGCAATTCGCGCCATTTATACTGTATACATTAGCATTTATCAACGGTTTAATAAATGAGAAATTTCGCAAATTTGTACGAAGAATTTTTCTTGTTTTACGACTAAAAATTTACGACTTTTGTAAAATTTTAAATCGTTTAAGATTTTTTTTTGGAGGGGGACAAAACTGTAGGTACACGATGGCAAATTATATTTTGCGTGAACTTCTTAACAACAGACATCGACCACTCCGAAAATTAAGTTTGGCAAAAGTTCTTATAATCTCCCTTGGCAAAATTGGTCATAAATATCGATTAAGTAAATAAAAAAAGTGGCAAGAGTGTCGCATTTCCGCGATTCATCAGTTGGTCAAGATATTTTAAGTACTATTTTACATTTTATCGCGTATTCTACCAGCTGATTCGATGTAAAAAATGGGCAAATTGTTCTCAAAAATGATTATAGACTAGTTCATTTTACTTTAAGGAAGGAGGAAGAGAAAAAAGTCTGAAAAAAAAAATACGAATTGATTACTGAAAGAGATTTTTGTGGCAGAAGAAATTTTGTTTTAGATGCAATCTACCGTGATATATGATCTATCGGCGGATAGTTTTTTTATGTTTAATTAATTTTTTTGAATTAAAATTAAAATTTTTTTATAACACGTGAAAGTGATAATTGGAAATTTCTGATTGCAGTTCGGGTATTGCACGTGACTAATATGCATGGCAGCTTTGTTTGTAATTACTTACCGCTATACGAGTTTATCGAGTCTTAAAATGGATGAAAGTCTTGTTTATGCTACAATTCATTTTTATGCCAAAATACAGGATGTTCTGTTGGAGCGGCGACAAACTCAGAGGAGCGATAATAGACATCAAGAGGAACCAAAATTAGCATGGTGCATGCTATTGCAAACCACGTTTAATCAGTGAAAATCGCGAAAATACTTATGCCTGTGCTATGACGTTCGCGGCCACCAATTCGAACAACTCCTGTAATAATTTCTCGTCCCCTTTCCGGCATTGTACTTTGCACCACATACTATGTTGTAAACATGCTGTCAAAGAAATGTTTTTTGAACTTTGTCGTCCCCGCTCGACGACATATCCTGCTATAATTATTTCGCGATTTTCACCGACTAAACGTGGTTTGCGATATCATGTTCCATGGCAATTTTGGTCCCTCTTGATGCTTACTATCGCTCCTTTGAGTTTGTTGCTGCTTCAACAGAAGACCTTA
This sequence comes from Olivierus martensii, assembly GCA_000484575.1. Classification (NCBI taxonomy): domain Eukaryota; kingdom Metazoa; phylum Arthropoda; class Arachnida; order Scorpiones; family Buthidae; genus Olivierus; species Olivierus martensii. The sequence goes on from AYEL01064085.1 coordinate 14,447, forward strand.
TATACAATCAAATACTACATAATTTATTGAAAAATTTGACTCTTTTTCTCTAACATACAAAAAAATATGGGCCCAGTAAATAATTTCACTTAAACCCAGTGACGCGTTATCCTATGGGCAAAAAAGGCAATTGCCTGAGGTCTCCATCAACAGGGGGCCCCAAAGTCTCGAAATCAATATTCTATAAACTCATTTTTATAGTAAAAAAAATCGGAAATTAAATGTGTTCCATATTTGGAGACCCTAGATTGCAAGTGTAACGCAGGCGTATGGCAACATATGAAATATAAACACCTTGGTGCAGGGCAGAACATATTGCCGTGTACAGACCATCCCTATGCAACGACCCTATCTTGTAATGTATTTTCTACGGGAGTCTCATTCGCTCCCTCTTCTGCTCGAGGACTGAAGGACTTCCAGCAGCCTTATGGCTTCATGGAGCCCCGGGCCCCATGAAGCCATAACATGCCGCTGCTTAAACCATAATAAAAATAAAGAAAAACTTGTTAGATTAAAGAAAAATTCTATCATAAGATCCCATCTTGAAAAGCGAAAACTAGTTACTAATTTTTCGTAAAATTTCAGTTTATTAATGTGCATTTTTTGAATATAAATAAAAAAATAAATCTTGCTTGTAATAAAATTATGCTCAGCAATTATTCTGTTAGACTTTATAGAATATTAAACAATTCCTGATATATGGAGATAAAAATTTTCAATAGCAATGCTCTGTTTTTTACATATAATAAAATTTTCGTTCCGGGAAATTTTTCTTTTTTTTTAATTATTGATTACCGAAATACCGTTGTTAGCAAAGAAGCCAACGCATAATTACAAAATTAAACGGACTAACTGTTGGTAAATTACATTCATCTGCAGTCATTAGATGGAGCACTACCAATAATCATTAGCATAGGTGCTTAATATCTGTCTATCAAATTGCATCCTTCATGAAACCATCAGCATGTTCCATTAACAGTATGTTTCGTGCTTAATAAAGTGTATATGCTTTATATAAATTCGTTTCTCGGGTGTTATCGCGTCATTGGATAAAATTTATTGCATGTTCTAACTATTGGATAATTCAAACTACGTAAAAAATTAAATTAGACGTGACGTATTAGCAATTGATCGTATCTGTTCTGTTTATTGGTCAGTTTAAATGAAAAACAACGCGATTATAGTTATATAGCCACGCCTCGGTTTCTTATTGGCTAATTTAAATTTAAATAGAGTAATCGGAGTTTAAAGAGGTGTGGCTTATCGGTAACGACCGTGAGCAATGCTGCTTATTGGTTAAATTTAGTGAATTAATTATCGAAAGTAATACGGTTACTATTATTAGACTTTATTGATTAATTTTAATTTAAATAGACCAACTACGATTAAAGAATTTAAACGGTTTTAATACGTCTTTAATAAATCATAAATTAAAAAAAAAAACATATTTTTCTTACTTACTGTTTGAGGAGCATTGATTACTCCCGTGTTGTAACCAAATTGAAACATACCAAGGACGGCAGCAAAGATGGAGAACACCAGCATACATGTCAAACCCTACAAGAGAAGAAAAGAAAAAAAAATAAAAGAAAAAAATGGGTAGACAATTTAAACGCTGACAAAACAGAAGAATATCGAGTTAGTGTGTAATTATGACTACATTAGGAAGAATTGCTTTTTAACGCTTTAGTGGAAGAGCAATGCTGATTCCTGTTGAGAAATGAGACTGCACGTGTTAGTGAAAGGTGTAATAACCGAGTGGAAAGGCAAAATCATTCATTACCAGCTGCTAATTTGTGGCAGACGCCGAGAACCATATTCAATTTTATGATATCAGCAAGAGTCAAAAGGATTACGGCCGCGTAAACTTGTCTTATTGAGAAAACGGATTAATACCAGAGAAAACAAGAACAAAGTTTCTCTTATATTGTGTATATATATATATATATATATATTTATCTGGTGCTCAAAATTAGTGATGATGATCAATCTGGTGCTGATAATATCCAAAAGTAGATGAAACTTGCGTTAGAGAAAAATGTGATTTTTCTCTAACACAAGTTATTCTCAAACACAAGTAAATTGTGTTTAAGAAAAATGAAAATTTTTCTTGAATGAACATTCAGTATAATGCTGAATGTGATTTTTCTTAAAAGTAAAGAAATGCTATGAAATTTGATATAGCTGTTCATTTCTATTTGATTCATTAAATGCAGGAAGAATGATAGCATTATTCAATTGAGAGACTTTATTTCTTGGAAACAAAAATAGGATATATATCAGTTATTCAATATGCCAATAGAAAGTCTAATATGATATATGATCAGCTTTGATAGCTATACAGTTCACACAACTCGCACAATGATCCTCATGATTCTTCATTCTGTTTAATAATGTGTTCATGAGGTCCTGGGACAATAAGGCCTACTCTTCCACAAAAACTATTCAGAGCTCTGGAGGCTTCTGGAAGGGGTTAGCATGTTGAAATTTGTCTCTCTAATGCATCCTATACATGATCTGTCTGGCTATTCCATTCTTTGAATATTTTGCTAACAAGGAAGTCATCCAGTAATTGAGCTTGATGAGGATGAGCATTATCATCCATAAAAATGAAATTTGGGCTGACAGCTCTGAAAAGCTTGACATAAAGTGCTAGGATGTCATCTCCATCTCAAAGCAGTCACTGAACTACCTTGGAAGATATGTAAATCTGTGCACCCATCTATTATTATCCCCACCCAGACAAGAACACTACCACTACTAAAGCTGTCTCTATTCCTGTTATTGATGGGACAATAGCAAGTTCCTGGTGCCTCTAGATGTCAACAAATTAAGAATCACTGTTTAAACTGAATTGGGACTCATCCAAGAAACAAACATGTGCCCATTGGTCTGAGCTCCAGAGGTGATGCTGACAACTCCATGTTAGCTGTGCTCTTCTGGCAGAGAGATGAAAGAGAGATAAATCACTGACTTTCTCAAATAAAGACCACTCTCATGAAATCTATTGTACACGGTATAATGGGATATTCTCATACATGTGATTGCTGTCAGCTCTGAGCAATTTGCCTTGCTGTGATATCCTTGTGTCTTCTTGCAGTCAGAGCTATATAGTGGTCAACCGCAGCAGTTGTAGAATGGGGATGACTTTGTCCTGGTCACCGACGAACATCGCCTATTTGTTTAAACTATCTCCAAAGTCTTAAAAGGACATTCTGAGGAACATTTAGGATTCTTGAGACTGAGCAGATTGCATCATACTAATTGCTCCCCACTATTAAAAATCATCCGTTTGATGTCTTTGTGACATGATTGACTTCACATGTTAATGAACTGCTTCTATTTGTCTTCTGCATCATCACTTCCTACACCTGGTATAAGAAGTGACAGAATTCTCTTGGCTTTTAGCTTCTTCCCTAATTTGCATGTTTTGAACTATATTATGCATTTGAGACTGTGTATTCATATTCTGCGATGATATTAATTTTGTATAATATTTCATCATATACTTTGGTTATATCACAAGCTTTATGTATTTTGCATATTATTCTTTAATTTTGAACACCAGTGTAATATATAATAAAGAGAATTTTTAAATATAAAGTAATTATAAGGTTACCCAATTTACAATGAGGATATTTATTCTTAATTTTTGTTGTAAGTTGATTTGTCATAATGCTGAATGTGATTTTTCTTAAAAGCAGATTTTTAAGATTTTTAAAACAAAATATAATTCAGTAAAGTTAAGTAAAATATGCTTCTTGGTTTACATTGATAAAAACATACACTTGAAACATATATCTAAAGAAAAAATAATATAAAACAAAAATAGAATGCATAATAATAGTCATCTTAAAAATTTAATAGAAATAAAATATAAAAATAATAGAATATTATTTATTAAAACTGTATTCAACTATAATGAGAATTAAAATTTTAGCTGGTCTTATTTATATTGAATGCTAGAATTTTATTTTCTTAAACATTTAATTAGTACTCAATTGGATGACCTCATGGTAATGCAGTCATTTACCACCTTAGACAATCCAAATTCAATTCTGGTTACCATATGTATTGGAGAGAGACATTTCAAGAGGAGTCTGGGCCTGGTCTTTTAAACCCATCTCTCAGCTTTTAGTATTGCTCTTCCATCATAAGTATTGGCTAGCCTGTGATGTGTTCTAAAAGTAGCCACCACCAATTATATTTTCTTAAACATTTAATTAGTACTCAATCGGATGACCTCATGGTAATGCAGTCATTTTACCACCTTAGACAATCCAAATTCAATTCTGGTTACCATATGTATTGGAGAGAGACATTTCAAGAGGAGTCTGGGCCTGGTCTTTTAAACCCATCTCTCAGCTTTTAGTATTGCTCTTCCATCATAAGTATTGGCTAGCCTGTGATGTGTTCTAAAAGTAGCCACCACCAATTAGTGTATCCCAAGAATAATATGATGATTTAACTAAAAACTGATTTTAATTAGTAAGGGATGAAGAGAAAAAAATAATTTTGCTGGAGATGCTATGTTGGCTGTAGAAATCGTTTACTTTGATTTTTTTCTGAAAATTCCATAAGTTGTGTGTGTTAATAGATTTGGGTCATTTTAAGACATTACTTGAAATATTAATTATAAAACTTTACTCATCCATTTTATTTTTAAGATGATTTGATCAGGCTTTGAATTTCTTCATAGACTGTTGAAATAATTTTTTAAAATTAAAATTTGAAAAAATTATTTTTAATTTATTTAAAATATGGTATTTTTTAATAAAATTTTTAAGCTATTTCTTTTTCATATTAAAACTGTTTATCACTATTATTATTAAATATAATGATTAATACTATAATTAATATGTACTTTGAATTTATTCAATAAATAAATTAAAAATACGTATACAGGTAATCCTCAATCCATTCCAACATCATAAGTTGATTCTGACATAAGTCGAGGACTTTTTTAATTCTTGATTCATTTGTTTTCCGTTTTAATATTTTCATAAATTAGATTTCTATTTAACTTAAAAAGTTAAACTTAAAGCTGTCCTTGTCTTTTTTTACATTGGAATTTTCATCAGTAGAATTATTTCTCTTACTGCACATGATATAGTTATGACAAGATACAATAATAGGCTTTGCTTGTCGACTAATGTCAATGCTGCGATGTGTAGACAAAAGTAATGTCGTATATGTATATATATGCAAGCGGCAAAGTTGAATTAGATAATTTTTAGTAATAATTTTTGGCGTTCGTAAGTCGAGGATCACCTGTAAATTAAAAAATATTTTTGCTTTTATAAATATTTTAGACAACAATTTACTATTTCAAAATTATTTATATAAGTTAAGAATAACTGAAATGGATGCATTCAATCACCTAATACATGCAAAAAATACAGCTCTTAATAGAAAGACAAAATTAAAAACATATGAAAATAATTTATTCATATGTAATAATAATTATTTAATTGAAATATATATATAATATGAAAAGAAGGATAAAAAATTAGACCAATAACAGAATAGTTTTATTTATATTTAAATAAGAAACTAATGTATAATTTTAAAAATTAAAATAAGAAATAGGCAAATTGAAATAATTTCAAAAAATTTTAAATATTTAAATTATATTAAGATAAATTGCCCATAATTTTATGAAGATAACTTATAATTAAAATATAAACATTATAAATAAATAAAATTTTGACAATATAATCATGTATCCAAATATTTATAGATTGACTGTTTAATATTATAATGCAAATGATTTTTCATTATCATCTTTGATGATGATGACATATGAGCAATTCAATTTTTTTTTAATTTGAATATTCTCTACTTCTTTTAAATCAAGCATGACAATCAGTTGCCCACAGATGGCATGAATTTACAATCTTGATTCCAAGGGTTAACACAAAATATTAAAAATTAAATTTCTGAACTATCATCAAGTTTTTGAAATATTCTATTGATGAATTCTGATAATTCTTTCAGAATATGAATTAGTTTTGCTTTATACCAACAAACAGTAGAATATATTAGCTTGAATTATCAAATAGTGAAAGGGTGCTATTTTCCTACCCTACAAAAAGGTGCTGTATCAAAACACATTAATTAATTATTTTGCAAAACAGTTTTTTAGATTAGGTTCCTTTAAATTACAATATTAAATCAAATTTTTGTTTGCAATTTTCACTTTTGGGAAAAGATTAACAGAATGAGTAATATCTTGTATTTGAAAATGTACTCAGATATGACTAGTGTTTGGATATATCCTTGCCACTTAAGCCATCTAAGGGAAATCTGTAATAACTGTAATCTAAAATTGCAAATATCTTAGTGAACTAATCTAATTTATCTCAAAATAATTTTGAACAATGTAGTTTTTAGACCATTGAGGGACTAAAATGCAGCTTCAAATTAAAAATTAATCATATTTCAAATTAATATAAAGATACACTGACAAACTGCTTTATTCTGTTTAATATTACAATAAATTAATTATATAAATTACAATAAATTAAATTATTTCTCACTGCTTGATGTGCTTAAGTCTGGATCTATATTTCAAATTATCCAAAATAATTGACAATTTAAAAAATTGTATGCTTTAAGCTGGGAACTGTAGTTTATTTTGAATTAATCAATATTAAATTAACAAGTTTTTATTGTATACTTGTTTATAGAAATATCTGAAGGAAAGATTGGACTATATGTGAAACAATCTTTAAGTTTCAATTATAAATTTATTGTATGTTAAATAATTTTATAGATATGTAATTTATAATAAATGTGTATTCATGTTTACATGTTTTTAGCTAGTAATTTGTACTTTCAAATTTATATAGTCTGATATTGGTTTTCACTTCTTTGTCATTTCTGAAATAATTATTGCAATTTGTGTTGTCATACAAAAATTAGAACATTATTGATAATAGCACTGTATTTAAAATTTTGAAGCTATACTCAAAACATGAATTTATTATGTTAATATATGTTATTTTTTTATGTAATTAGTATTCAATTTAGAATCTCAATACATTTATTGTAATGCATAAAGTTTTGCATGCATTAATTATAATTACTACATTTGCCAATATTATTAAACTTAGATTATTATCGTTAGCATAGTATAGTGACAAATATAAAAATAGACTAATTTTATTACTTGCTTTGTAGATATGAAATATTAATAGATAGATTTAAACACCAAAATAATAATAATAATTTAATAAACAGTTTCAGGAATTTGATTGTTATCATCACATATATTCAATAATATAGGGTTGTTCGGAAAGTAATTTTGTTTTTCCATGAAAATTAATGACAACTTATTGTGATATATATTGTATTACTTAGAATTTAAGCCACATTTAAAATTGGAAAATTGGGAAAAATAAAAATGATTTTATAATGGGTATTGAAAAATTTTTATTTACTTAAATAGGTACTAATATACATAATAAGCTAGTAATTATTAAAAATCTTTTTCAGATATACTATCACTTTCGTATTTTAAAAAAATGCCAGGTCTCTTCTCCCAAACATGTTCTAATCAATCTTTCATCGATTCTGTTGTCATTCATGCATTTTTTTTGTGTTCGAATTATAACACCTTTAGGAAAATATTCCTTGGGTACAGTTTTTCTGTTTAAAATAATAAAAGGTGATAATTTGTTTTCATCAGCAGTTATAAACAGCATTATAATAATTCGTGATTTTTCTTACAATTAAAATATGGCCAGATATAAAGTGATTTTACAACAGCTACTATCACACAGCAACTGGACTAAATCAGATACGAACGGGGATCACCAAATAAACTGTTATCAACAGTTGTAATACTATGTGCATGTGTAGAGCATAAAGCAAAACCCCAATCTTTGGGGAGTGGGAGATCGGGAGAAATAAGTTGTTAAAATATTCGCTTTGAATTTAAGCCGCACCCAAATTTTACGTCTTAAAAATTTGAATAAAAGTATGGCTTAAATTCGAAGTAATATGGTAAATATTTTATTTAATTATATATTGACCATTTTGGTCCAATATATTTTGCCATCTTTCCGGTAGTAGCATGATTCCATGCTCATAGAACTTCTGATCTTTACTTACAAAAAATTGAACCAAGTGATTTTTGATATCCTCATTTAAACTAAATGTTTTACCATCTAAAAAGTTCTGTAAAGACCAGAATAAGTAATAATCGGAGAGTGCCAGATCTGACAAATATGGTGGGTGTAGTAGCACATTCCATCCAAGCTGTAACAGCTTCTGGCAAGTCATCAAACTTGTATGAAGCTGGGTAAACTTGTATGTCTTGGTGAAACACTATGCCTTTTCTGTTAATCAATTCTGGCCTCTTTTGTTTGATGGAATCACTCAATTTGTCCAATTGATGGCAGTACACTTCTGAATTAATTGTGGAATTGTCTGGTAAAAGCTCAAAAAAAAAAAAAAACAATTCCCTTGAAATCCCACCAAACAAAAAGCATCACTTTTTTTGATGAATATCAGTTTTTGGAATACTTTGAGCCAGCTCATCTATTCTGTTCCATGATCACTTGCATTCAACATTGTTGTAAACAATCTATCATTTTTAGAAAGGGATCATTTTCTTGATGTTTGAGCAGTAAATCACAGATATTAATGCAATGGAGCAAATCTCTTTTTTTGGGAACATATGGAGCCCAAATATTGAGCTTTGAAATGAAACTAAATTATTTCAAATGATTGTGAATGATCGAATTTGAAAAATTTGATCTTGTAGCAATTTCTCATGTTATTCAGCAGTTTCAACCAATACCTTTATTTTGTCATCATCAGCTTCAATTGATTTTCCAGAATGTGATGCATTTTTAATATCAAAATTGTCAGAATGAAATTTTGCAAACCAGTTTTGGCACTAGCATTCTATTAACACATCTTCTCCATACACTTCACATAACTTTTTTCTTGCTTGAACAGCCTTACATTTTCAGTAATAAAAGAGCAAAATATGCTGAAAATCTCCATTTTATTTTCTATTTTGATATGACACCCCAAAAAATAACAACTGAACAGAATCAAAAAGAAAAATTTTTATAAATAAACTTTGAAATGTCAGCTGTCAAAATATATAATAACTGTAATTTTTAGAATGAAGTTGGCTAGTTAAAAATACAACTAATAATACTCATGGGAAAAAATGAAATTACTTTTCAAACAACCCAATAATTGAACAAAATAATAAAATTAAAAAAATTGTATTTGTGTACTTACAAAATAATATAAACATAGAAAAATTTATAAAATTTAAAATATTATCATCAAAGTATTTTAAATAATATAAATCAATTTTAATAATCATTTATGTTTATTACTATTTATTATTAATCATTAAGAGGAATAACAGTGATTAAAGAAGTACTACAGTAACTGACTGTCTCTTATTACACAAAATATTAATAACTAAATTTAAATTATTTTAATTCAGATTACTATTACTGTATTTAACAATAAATAGAGATTTTTATTCAACAAAAATATTTAAAAAATACAACATTAAAAATTTGAAATATCAATTCCAATTAATAATTTTCTTATTAGAAAATAAGAAAATTATTAGAGTTGGTATTTCAAATTTTTAAGGTTATATTTTTTTAAATATTTCTGTAGAAAATTAAGGTAAATTGAAAATGATTGAAAAGTATTTATTTATTTTTTCTCCTTTTTGGAAATTGCTTCTATAAGAGTAAATAATATTTGTTTAATCAGTTTCATCCAAATTTGAATACAGTTGTTCTTTTATATTGTTTAAGATCTGGTTTTGGTATAACCAGACTAAAATAAAAATAAGTAGAAGGAGATTTTCTTCTCTATAAATTTATTTTTGACTTTATTAAGTAAATAAGTTGTTCATTTTTCTATTTTATCTAAAAATAATATCTACTACAAAAATCTCTCATATGTAAAAAAAATAAACCAGATATTGAATTCATATAATTGCATTATATTATTTTGTAATTGTATAGGCACAATTTAATTTTATTCTTTTATATGATTATTCTTAGATGTAATTGAAAATGTACAATTGGATATTTGAAAATGTTTTATTAAAATTCAGTGAGTGGTCAGTTAACAAACTGTTTGGATAATGAACAAATTGGGTAATGAACACTTCACAGAACAAACTGTGGGACCCATGGACTGATGGAATGATCGGTTGGCTGGATGGCCACGTGGTAAAGCTGTGGCTTACCATCCTCGAGGATCCGAGTCCCACTCGTCCAATTTTTCAGGAGGGGTCCAGGCCCGGTCTGTTGAACCTCATTTTTCAACCATCCAGTTGACTGCATCATGGGTGTTGGCCAGCCTGTGATGAGCTCTATAAGTGGTCGCCAACAGATAAAAATATGAGGATATAGTGGCTTAACTAACCTAACAGAATGACATGCTTTGGTCTTGTGCGTTTGTGAACTTATGAATAAGAATGGGAGAATTAGTTTTTCCCGATTAAAATGAACTTGGAGACAAAACAAATCAATGATTTATTAAAAAAGATAAGAGAGAGATCTCACAATATTTTGGTTTTAGAATGGCACCCATATCAAGTTGAGGTCAATAGGCTTAGGAATCTGTACAATGACAATGCTATTAATCACTTTCGAAAAATCCTGAAATAAAGAGAAAAGCAATTGACATTGGACAGATTTTTTAACATAAACATAATAGATGAAAATGCAAGACTATGTATATATTATTATTATTATTATTATTACATATAAATAAACATAGTAAGAAATTATATAATTTTTTATTTCTATTACATATAAATAAACGTAGTAAGAAATTATATAATTTTTTATTTAATTACTTTTAGGTCTCTAGAACAATTAATCAAATTCCTATAAAAACCTATGGTAAATCAATGATCATTTAATGAATAATTCAGATAATGAACATCATTTTTGAACAGATTATGTTCATTAACCAATCACCCACTGTACTTTCAAGCATCCAATTTTACACACTTTCAAAAAAATATTTAAGTGTTCGTAAGCACCAAATTGAGAATGATAACTTAGGGAATCAAGAAATTTTAATAAAGATTTCTTTATTCCTTAGGACAGCATTCTCAACTTGGTGCTCATGAACATACATATTTTTTTGAAAGAAAAAACGTTCAATTCATTATTCTTAAAAGTGCTTGCTAATAATCTTATTAACCAAAATATTAACTTCAAACGAAATATATATAGAACCCTTATCCTTTCTTTGGTTATAAGAATTTAAACATCATGTTGTAAAGCATGATGCTTAAACTGTTTGTTTATAGTTTCATTATGAAATAGATTGCATTAGTAATTCAAAGTTTGATATTAAAATTGTTAAAATCAATATTAGTCTGTTCAGTAGAATAGTAATAGTTATGTGATGAAATTGTTGGTTAATGAATAAATTCATAATTAAGAAATATATTGTCTGTAAAAGAACTATTATCTATATTGCATGGCCGTAGTTACTGGAAATAAGAATAAAGAAATGAAATAAGTGTAACATTTTCAAAATAATTGGGAAATATTATCTTGTAATTGAAAATATACAAGAATGGTTTATATTTTGTGATATATTTCTTTACTTGAGATTTGGAAAGAAAATTTTCAGAATTATGAAATCCATCACAAATGGATTCATAAAGGAACATCCAGCAGATTAAAATGAGTGAAATTAATGAGATCAAGTAAAATTAAAAAGTGCTTTGTAATTCGAGCTGAAACATAAAATGTATTCAACATCCTAGAAAATTAAGAATAACTATTCTGTCTTTTAATATTAAATACGTAAATTTTTTATAAATCATCTGAAACTCATTGTCATCTGAAACATAATGTAGTGACAATCAAAATTATTAAGAGAGAGAATTAATGTTAAATAAAAAAATATGAAAAAATTTTATTCTTGCCATCAGCATTAAATTGAATGCTGGATTTGTAGCAAAGCATTAGCAAAACTTCTTGTATTAAATAATTAAAGTAATATGCTTGAAATTTTATCTTGCTTCTTTTTGATTCAATTTCCATACTTATCATATTGCTTTATTTATATTAAATTCTTCTATAATAATTTATAGAATAGTTGATTTACAATAGTTTGCACCAAAGTAATGCTAATAAAACATTAAATTTGTCTGGAGTGTGAATCAAATCCAGACTTTGGTTACATACTAATAAATATTTTATCAAGGTTATTTTAATAATAATTTCTCTTAATCTTGACTAAAAAAATCAAATATTTATGTCTGAAAGCTTAAGTTTAAATTATTTACTCATGAAAACTATATTTTAAATATTAAAAAATAATAATAATAATTATAAAATTTTATATATAAATATATTATATTAATCATTTGTCTATTAAATCTTTTGTTTAGTTTGCCATCAAATTATGAAATTGTATTACTTCCCAGATTCTTTATTATAAAATTAAAATTTAAGTTTAAACAAGAATCAGATAAATTTTTAAAAATTAAAAATTATTTGATATTTAAATTCCTATATTAACAAATGAAATTAAATATATTTATTTAGGAGTTAAGAAAAAGAAGTTATTTCATTCTTTTTACATAAAATTTTCATTGAAAATAAAAACAATAATTTAGAAAATATTATTTCTCCTTATATCTCCTATAGAGAAATAATAAATATTTCTTACTGTTCTCACAAATATGGAGGAATTTATATCTAAGGGAAGAGAAGAGGAAAGAGAAGAAAGTTCCCAAATAATTCTTTGTTCCTTAAATAAAATAATTCAAACTTAATACAATATCATATTAGAAAATTAATTTATTAGAAAACAAAAAAAAATTCAATTGCATTAAACTTTCATATATCTTACTTGTTTATCTATTGTTCTTTCATGTTGACGCACAAATGCATAATAATGGCCAAAAGGTCCATCAACTAGAACAGATATAAATAACATTTTATTTGAAGTTATTAGCATAAATTTAAAATTAATTTTTAATATTGTATAAATATTCTGACTCATCAAAATAAAGCATAATTATAGAAAGCAAATAGTTTTAATAATATTGTAATATGAGATGACTATTTTATATTTTAAAAATTTATTCAATGATTACCCATTATAATCAAAAATTCTAAAAAATCTTTAATATTGAAATGATGGTCTGTATATTATAAAGATGTGTTCTTGATATACTGGTATTTCCTGATTTTAAACATTAGTTAAAATTAAAATTTCTTTATATACAGTAATAATCTTAAAATTTAGAACAAATCTGATATAAAATTCTTCAAAATGTTTTATAAACATTGATATTATTAATAAGTCATCATAATCAATTAACAAATATTACATCTATAAAATTTTAACATTCAAATAATTAAAATATAAATGACAATTTAAAAAGAAGAATGGAAGATATTTGATTGATTGATTAATTTAATTATATGAAAACCACTTCTCTGAGAAAGACATTATAATGTATGTCTTACGACATTATAATGTATTAAGGCCTGATCCACACTATCAAGCCACTAATGACTAATCCGATCTTGCTCTGCTCATGGTCTGATCAAATATTTCTGCATTGTTTATAATGAACCTGTTTACACTATAAGTAACAGTCATGTGTTGATCTGATCACACTCCAGTTAATCACCAAACTTGTTTGGACCTGTATCGATAGTGTGAATAACCTTCTCTGATCAATCAACAGTCATACCAGTATGCTTTTATTTTTTTTCTAAAGTTTAAAAAAGTTATAAACATTATGAACAATGGAAAACTTATACAGTGGATTCCGCTTAATTGGGACAACTTTTTGCTTAATTGGGACAGTAGCAGAAAAGGAATTTTCAATTTCTTTGTTTGTGATTTAAAAAACTGCATAAAATGTATGAATACTATTTTTATTTTGACACTATGAAAACATAAATTTTGTATTTGTTATCACCCTATTTCCGCCCTCTTTTTGTCTAACATTTTATCCCACACGCACAACCTGTTTGTTTTTACTGTTCACCTGATATGGGATTTTTTACATTAATTGAATTCCTAAATTTATGGATACAGTTTAAATGGATAATCCTGTATATGAGTAAATAAAAAATATTTCATCTTAAGACATATGGGATGTAACTATGAAATATTTTATAAGACAAGATTTTTGAGACAAAGCTTGCTTTCATTATAATTCTTTATCATTTAGGAAATCAATTTATATGCTAATACATGTGATTCCTCTATCATTTTCATTATAGCCTAGGAAGGTAGTTGAAGTCTCAAACTAGCAAAGAATTTTATGTAGTTGTGGATAATAGTTTTTATTTTTAATTTGGCCTTTCTATAATTATCCAAAAACTTCCATATGTAAATAATAATACAAAATATCATTGATATATGATATTAGCATATGACATTTTTCTTGTGCATAAATTCTAATATCTGGAAGTTTGTATTTGAAATATATTGTATTTTGTAATAGAAACATATTATCTGAGTTTTTTTCCTTTCTTTCCTTTTTTTATTATTACATGATGATATCACAAAATATCATTGATTGTGTGCTTAAAATGGCATCACAACGTAATTGACATAAATTGTAAGATATGCCAGAAATTCCTGGGTAATGCCAAAATGTCTGATACTATTCAGGAATTTTTGACATATACAATAAAAACAAAGATCATATTATAAATGATCTTTGTAATAATTAACTGAATTTGTATAATGAACTGTAAATAGCAGAAAAGAATGTGAATCTAAGAAAATGAAATTATAAGATGATCTGAATATTGATGTCTTCAGATTTTCTCAGTATGAGGCAAATCTTCGAAATGCCACTCCTTAAATGTTTTTTCTTTAAAATAGCCTTTGTTTGTGATTTAAAAAACTGCATAAAATGTATGAATACTATTTTTATTTTGACACTATGAAAACATAAATTTTGTATTTGTTATCACCCTATTTCCGCCCTCTTTTTGTCTAACATTTTATCCCACACGCACAACCTGTTTGTTTTTACTGTTCACCTGATATGGGATTTAAATTACAATTTACACTTGTTTTTACAGATTTTCCATTCTTTGTTAGGTTCTCTGCTAACGCTCACTTTCTCTCTGCAGCTGAAGAGGGGCAGTCCAGTCCGAAAGTGCTCTTGCATTTTTAATTTTATTTTCAGGTCCTATTAGCTAGTTCAGATCTTGTTTTATTTTGATTTACCGATTTAAACACAACACAAACACTTATTACTTCTCGAGACAAACTAACATTAAAATCAAATATTGTCAATAATTCCACTTCTGGAGACAGACTAACATTAAAATCAAATATTGTCAGTAATTGTAAGCTCAAAACAGAACTATCAACATAGATCAATATAGAAAAGCATTGCGTAAAGATTTTTAATTATTGAATGATTCAAATTGTATTTTGATTTCACTGTTTATGCCGCCCCTTATGGTGCCACTTGAGGCGGCCGCCTCTCTGCCTCATAGCACTGCACAGCCCTGGATGTCTTTTACAAAGATGATCAATATTGTGAATCTAATTGGCTTCATCAGCATTCAAATTATCATAAACAGTATGGAAATTAGCATTTTTCACTGAAATACAATGTTGTTGTAATACTTAGTTATAAGATATGTAAGTATCATTAATAACAATCAGATAAGATTCTCATAAAAATATTTTTCTATTATAGAAATGAATTCATGAGTTCTAGCTGCATGTATTAACTTTCGTGACAACATAAAACTTGTGCGTGTGTGTCAACTGTTATGTACCAGAAATTCCCAACCATTTTGCAATTTTTCAATACCTGTAATTTGCTATGCATGCATGCATAGCAAATTAGCTATATTATATGAATTTAATATAAACAGAAATTTAATTTGATTAGAACATGTTTCTTTTGATGGCATATGGTTTATACTAATATTAGCTAATAATAACTTTACTTCTGACATTGATATTAGTTGCAATTTTGAATTTTATAACAATAAAATCTTTCATTTAATTTCTTGATTTTTTTTTATTATTGTTTATTTAATGATTTATGAAACTTTAAAATATAAATTATTTCTGTTTTTTATAACTTATATAATGATTTAAGTAGTAGCATTTCCTCAGAATTTTGAAGCCAGGCTTGCCTTTTTACAAAATCATTTAAATTTATTAAAATTCCATAAATATATTGATTTTTCTATCAAATAATGTCAGAATTCAATGCAGACAATACAAACATAATATATTATTTTCTATTTATATTGTTTGTGGCATAATATGGATTTTACATTCATTTAAATAATAATGATACTCTAACACTCTAATTATTGTTTTAACAATAAAAATAAATTAATTAGCAAGCTACATTTAATTTTATTCTTTTTAAATAATTGTTTGATTTACATAAAAACTGTATAATTTTTATACCAGTACTTTGATTAGAAGCCAGATATGAACACCATTTTGATTGTAAATAAATGCATGTTTTTTTTATAATTTCTTATTTTAACTTAGTGTTTTTAATTTTTTGGAAATAATTATTTGTAATTTAAGATAACATGTTACAGTTATAAAAAAGTTAGATATTTTATCTTAAAATCATTGTTTAATCTTACTTGTACTTTTCAATGCATTTGTTGTTATTAATTAAAATGGATTATGATAAAAAAATTACCTAACTATAAAAATTTAAGATATTTAAATGCTAATTTTGTTTTATAACTACATTTCATTGTCACTAAGCTTTATTTTTTATTCTTTTACAAAAAAAAGATGGCTTGATAAAATTATTTATTTAAATAGTTCACTTTTTACTTCTGGAAATTCAATTGAGAATTTTTTGTCTGAAGTGATTTCTTTTTGTTGATATCCAGACTATTGATATTCCAGATTTATTATTATTATTATTACATTCAAATACTTTTTCAGAAAGAATAAAAAAGTTTATTGCAATTATAATCAGGGCCACCAAGAGGGGGTGAAATCTGAGACTTTTGTCATGGGCTCAGCATCGAAAAGGGCCCGACTATCCAGCCCTGACATGTCACATAACATGTCTGGTAGTTCGCAGGCCACAACAAGAGTGCACTGTCTACCACCCAAAGCAGCTATGCCAAAATAAACTATTTTATATATAATAGTATTTTGATAGACAAAGGTTTTAAAATTTTATTCATCCTAATATTGATAGACAAAGGTTCTAAAATTTAAAATTTAATTATCCTAAATCCTAAATTTTATTCATCCTATTATTTTGATAGACAAAGGTTTTAAAATTTTTGACTTGATCTCAGACAAGGCCAAAAAATTTAAAAACCTTTAAATAAAAAGGGAATTTTTAAATTTTTTCATCAATGTTTGTATTTTGTATGATATGTAATGTATTGAATTTTGAATTTATTGTTCCCTTTTTTGTAATAAATGTTTTATATGACTTTTTTAATAAACCAAAGTGATTTACTTTTTTAAATGAGATCCAGACCACAGATTTGTCATGAGTCTGATCTCTTGACGGCCCTGATTATAGTAATCAAAAATTTTTTAAAAACAAAATATTATTACAGTAAGATCCTGTTTAACGCGGAGGATACATTCCAAGGAAACAAAGCACTAAATGAAACAGCGATTTTGTTAGCTTTACAATATAAAAATGAAGTTGTTATATTTAATCCGTACAATTAATTCAGTTAAAAAGTTTCTGACAAATGAACTAAAATTATGCTTTTCAAGTTTACAATATTTGTTATAAGAGAATTTTGACAAAAATAGGATTCTGCAAAACAACACATCGCGTATCACGTGATTCGTTAATTCAGTTGTTAATTCTCCCTTGTTTATTACAATCAATTCAAACACGACAATATCATTATTAAAATTAATAAAATTATGACCATATAAAAATAATTAAGTAAATCATAATTAACATATTATAATGATAACAAATTATTTAATTAATTAAAAATATTCGTGCAACAGTTCATTAGTTTTTAGATTCTTAAAGATGATTTCTAGACGATTATTATTATTAAATTCTGCAAACAAAGTCTGATTCTATTGTTTGTTTGTGTTATATTATTAGTTTTTAGTTTCTTAAAGATGATTTCTAGACGATTATTATTTTACTAGTTTTTAATTTCTTAAAGATGATTTCTAGACGATTATTATTTTAAATATTTTTAGTTTCTTAAAGATGATTTCTAGATGATTATTATTTTAAATTATGTGAACAAAGTCTGATTCTATTGTTTGTGTTATATACTTGACACCTGCAACTTTTAGTTTTTTAAAGATGATTTCTAGACGATTATTATTTTAAATTCTGAAACAAAGTCTAATTCAATTGTTTATTTGTGTTATATATTACTTGACAAAAGTCTGATTTTATTGTTTGTTTGTGTTATATATTAATTGACACCTGCAAGTGGTGTGAATTCTATTGTTTGTTCGTCTTATATATTACTTACCGCGAGTGGTGTGATGTCGTATTTCGGATTCCATTGGAAGAAAAATAAATGTCTGTTCGAATCCTTACACAAGCAAAATTTTTCGCATTCAAACAGGACGTATACCAAGTTGGACTTATTCCGAAGCGGACGTATACAGAGGTACCACTGTATTTAAAGTATTTAATGAAAACGAAAACTCAGCCATTATATAGGATTAATATAAAACGAGCATAATGATTCTAAAATACGATTCTTTTCAGGAGAAGTATTCTGCGATTTAGTTACAGTACTTAAAAATGTGTTTAAAGCTGTATAAAATTGTTTTTGCCTCACTTGTTGAGAATTAAGCTGAAACTATAGTAAATTGAAAGTTTTCTACCGAATTTTATTAATCTAAATACATGGAATCTGTAAATTAAAACAGACGAATTATCTCGATGCAATGAAGTGGGAGTCTAAAATTTTTGGACCCCCGCAAAATATTATTCGGGCTCTTACTAAAGATAAATTAGAGATATTATTTACTTACTAGAGATATTATTCGGGCTCTTACTAGAGATAAATTTTGTTTTTGTGGTATTTTTTATTAGAAAATAAAAAAAGAACAAAATTGCACCATTTAAAACACAATTGAAAATAGCAAAAGAAAATATGTTTAAAATTCTTCCTCCTGGATTTCAAATTTGCAAAATTTCATCTTTTATTTCCATATTTCTGGCTACTGCTCCTACCGCTGTACTGTTCTGATTCAATGAATATTTCATTCTTTTCATGATGCATTTAATTTTTATTGTATTATGTTGTTAATTTTTAAAAAAGTTAGAGTACAGATAAAGAGACTTTGGGACCCTTATAATTCTGGCCCCCCTCATTGCGGGGTCTGGCGCATTGTAGTTCCACCACTGATGCAATGGCGGATCTATATAAAGGTTAATAAGAGTCGATCCCAGAGTCCCTAATTTTTAAGTTAGGTTTGATTAAACTGCCATATCTTCGTGGGTATTCCCTATCTGGCATCCGCCACTTTTAGAGCTCACCATTGAGAGCTCATTGTTAGCCAACATCTATGAATTGGATCAACCGGAAGGATGAAGGATGGGATTCAATGGGCCGAACTCGGACTCCTGAAACATTGGAATTATGAGATTCGGATTCTCTAAGGTGGAAAACAAACGCTTTACCACGCGACTATTCGGCCGACTCAAAAGCCCCAAGTTTATTGAGCCCAAGACACAATGTAAAGTATGTAATTGTTAAGATATTATTTTACACATCTTTAAACTCAGGGCCTCTAGAAAGTTATATCCGCCGTTGTCTGTATATGATGAGTTTACAATTAAAGATTGAGTCAAAAAGACAAATCAATGAAACTAATCATATATAATCGAAAACTGAATTGGATAAAATAAAAATTGCTAATAATTTGCATCCTTTTTGAAGAAACAAAAAAGTGTATGTGCTTACGATGAGTCTTAGATAAGGGCGGCTCTTGCATGGGCATTGCGGAACTGCAGCACCCCCAATTTTTCTCGATATTTATATTTATTAATTTATTTATATTTGCTTATAATATTTAATTTAATCATCAACAATCCTATACAACTCTCTTATTTTATATAAAATAAAAATCTATCTTTTAGCATTTAGGAGAGCGAAAGACGCTAGCGGCACTGTATTTACTACAGTTCCGTATTGCTACTCGCGCATGCTCGCTCAACAACATTTATACGTCCTAATGACGTGTGAATGCGAGTTAGGGCTCTAAATAACAGGTATGCTCATCCGCCATTTTTGGTCTTCGCACATTCATCCCTTCTAATAAAAACAGCTATTTAACTTTTATAAGCATTCATTCCTTGCGCAATTCGTAAAAAAATATTTACTATGTATTCTCTTATTGGTTATCCTGGTTTATATGTATATTTGTCGATATGATAAAGAAATAATTGTAATTTCGATAAAATTCTGTTATTAATGTTATCAATAGTGTTTTATTTAAATCTGTATTTTAAGAAACCGAACTGATTTTAGATGATGGGTGCATTTATATTTTAAAACTATTTATACGCTGAGTTATATATTTTCCTCTTTAAAATTATATATTTATAGAAATCAAAATCTCCTGTAAGAGGGCAACCCGCAAAATACTTTGTAATCAGTATAGAGTTATAGGCCAAGTATATATGATAAATAGGAATAAATTAGCCTATATGAGATTTTTTTTAATTGATTAAAAATCTTTACGCAAAGATTTTTGGGTAAAATTGAAGCATTTTTATATAACAGTTATTATTAATCCCCTCTCGCTGGTTAATTTTCATCATCTCAGACTCGTTTAAATTCTTAGCAAGTTTTATATTTGACAAACTCAGTTATAGACACTCCTCGGTAAAAATGCTTTAAAAGAAATATTTAGTAATATAGTTTAATTCTATATGTAAAAAGTTTTGATATTTGAACCGCATTTTGTTCTAGAGTATAATAATATAACTAATTCTAAAAAGAAAAGAGTTTTATTTTATTTAATTACATCCTTTTAAAATCGTGGAACACATTTTATAAATAATTGCTACTATAAATAAATGTTTGTACATTAAAATGAAGAAAAGCAAAAATTTTATTTTCTTTAATTACCTCCTTTTAAAATCGTGGAACACTTTTTATAAATAATTGCTACTATAAATAAATGTTTGTACATTAAAATGAAGAAAAGCAAAAAACTGCCATAGGTGGAGAAAATAAATCAACTCGATAAAAAATTTATTTCAACATATTACATAACTTTCAGTATTTTTAGCGATTGAGTCCGATTGATAATACATTTTTGTTTAAGTTTGGCCTTTTCGTGATTTTAGAATAGATTTTTAATTCTCATTATATATTAACTTCGATACTTATTTCATAAAGTTTCGAATTTTCTATCGATTTCCATTTATCATCACAACAATTCTGTATTCATATTGTACTTCTTGGAAATATAAAGATCCGGAACCCTTTTGAAGAGCTGTTTGTACAATTCGGAATTGAACAACCTCCCACATCAGCAGAAAAGTGCACAAATACGAACGTACAGCAACTACTGACCAAAAATGGCGGCCGATGAGTATACCCCTATCTAGCTGAACAACCTCCCACATCAGCAGAAAAGTGCGCAAATCACCATACGAACGTACAGCAACTACTGACCAAAAATGGCGGCCGATGAGTATACCCCTATCTAGAGCCTTAATGCGAACTATTAGTTAAAGCGGCAGTTCCACTACTGTTTAAATGCAGGTTGCGCCAGTAATAACGAGTTCGTAGTGCTTATCGTGTTTATTCTGTCTGTTTAAAAACTGATATTTGGCATTACAATAAGACATAACATTTTTAATTATACTAAACTTTATAATTTTAATCGATAATAAACAATATTTGGCAAGATTTGAGATTATCTGCCGCCAGTTTTCGCGGCGCTGCGATGCGCTTATATACACTATCCATATACAGTTATGTGGCGACGGATTGGACTGTTATAGATCGATGATTTGATCTCAATACATTGCGCTAGTGATAGATCCGAAAACTCGAAGCAGGTAATTTCGAATCCTGCCAATATTTTTTTCATGAAATAAACAAGAATATATTTTAAGTAATTTTGAATTATACCACACTGTATAATTTTAACGACAATAAATCAGTACTTTTTCATTTTTAATTTTTTCTTTAATTTTTACCTCAATTTTGATATTTTATCCAAATATTGTATACACTGTATTTTTTGTATGTGTGCAGGTATGCATATTTCGAAATTTGCAGCACCCCTACGATTCAAGTCAAGAACAAATGGATTTAGGCCTACTCAAAATTTGGCATTTTAATTAATTGTAAAATTTTATATGAAACTATAATACGAAAACAGGCTGCAAATTTGTGAAATACACGTATTTGTAAACTAGAAGGATTATTTTTATTGCGACTGAAATAGGTAAATTCTTATTAAATGACCAATTTTCATCTAAAAGAGAGCTTAGTTTCAAAACAACAATGGAATCAAGTGTGGGATTTACTTTAATCAAGGCTACTAATATTTTTATGCTTTTTTAAAATATTGTATTATAGTTACGTATTTGTAAACTAGAAGAATTATTTTTATTGCGACTGAAATAGATAAATTCTTATTAAATGACCAATTTTCATCTAAAAGAGCTGTTTCAAAACAACAATGGAATCAAGTGTGTGATTTACTTTAATCAAGGCTACTAATATTTTTATGCTTTTTTAAAATATTGTATTATAGTTACAGATTGCAGCGGTGAAAGATCTTTTCGATACTTAGAAGAATAAAAAATATATTTGCATCCATCTTTTAAGTGAACATGAATTGAACAATTTAAGTATTTTTTTAGTCTTTTGCATTTTATGCCCGTTTCCAATCAGGAATATTAATAAGGGACGGGGCCAGTTTCAACCATGGGCTGCAACAGCACCGGTGAAGGGGACCAGATAGTGAAGGATGGGGATCGACGGGCCGGAACCAGAACCCCAAAAAACTTTTCAGGAGATACCGGACCCGGGACGCGAACTTAGGTCCTCCTGCGTAGTACGCCAACGCGGCCATCACAGTCCAATTTGAGTATTTTATCTTGTGCAGAAATTGTAAATCAGTTTACCAGGACGCGAACTTAGGTCCTCCTGCGTAGTACGCCAACGCGTTACCACTCGGCCATCACAGTCCAATTTGAGTATTTTATCTTGTGCAGAAATTGTAAATCAGTTTACCAAAAATAATTGGAAGAATTATATTAAACTTTTAATACCTAAGAAACTTTATTAATATAAAAATTGTAGTTTTGAATTTACTTTATGTTTAATTATTTTTTCTGTTATAAAAATATATGTATTGCTTTCAGTGAAGAATGAAATCGATATATAATTAATTTTACATTAAATAATTAGTAATTGCACTCGATTATTAATAGAATATATAATACTATATCAGAAATACATGCCCATATCTTAAGAATTCCTCGTTCAGTGGTATAGCGCGATATGTGACAGGGAACTAAAAACAATTTTACTCCAACATGACGTTTGCTAATTATATTATCGCCGCATAGGGTAGCAATTATAAGAGGAGGCAGTGAGACCATGGAAGATGAAGTATTGCTACCTTGATTGCTATTTTAAATCCTTGTCGCGCCCTCATATTGTGTCTAAAACAATTCTTCTATAAAATATTTACTATTTTCTTTTAATATTTAATCTTCTTCTAATTAATTTTATTAACATATTATTTATTGTAGTTTTTGAAATTAAAATAAAAATTGCAAATATAATTTTATTATATTTTATTTATTATAGTGCTATATTTAGACAACAGATGGCGGTAATATTTAACTTGAGAAAGAATTTATATATTGTACTTAAAAATTTATTAAAAATTAAGTTATGACAACAGATGACTGTAATATTTAACTTGAGAAAGAATTTATATATTGTACTTAAAAATTTATTAAAAATTAATTTGATAGTTTTATTTTATAACTTATATTTTTTATATATTATATTGTAATTATCAAGCATAAAATATTTTAGTGTTTTTTTTTAACCGTTTTGTTTATCGCCAGTAGTATTTCGGTTTAAGTGGTAAAAACTGCTGACAAAATACACCGAAAGTGTTTACCCGTCAAATGTTGTTTTGATTCAATATTTCTTCTTTATATAAGAAATAATATTTTCTATCGCCAGAAAAGATTGAAAAATACCAAATGTAAAACTATTTTCGCTTCGAGGGGGAGAAAAAACATAGAAAAGCTTAAGCGAAAATATACAGAATGTGTCTTTATGTGTGTGTATTATATATATATTTGAATGGAGACGAAGAAGAAGAAAAAAAAAAAGATAATGATGACTCGTTCTCCATTAATGTTGTTTAATCGATTATTTCGATCGATATCCGATTTTAACCATGTTTGCTGCTTAATGTTTGAATCTTTTTCGTTAGATCTCCGTGTTTGTGTAGCTAGCTGTGTTTTTGTACCGAATGGATCCTTTTGCCACGTTTTGCTTGGAAAAGAAACGTGACAAAAAAGATTTAAACAAAAAAAAAATAAGTAAAGTAATTAGAGATTTCGAGCATAAAAAAGTTGTTTAGATCCATCTTTCGCTGTCCTTCTTTGAATAAACTCTTTCCTACAATTTGTATACATTGAAGCGTTTAAGTAGGAACTCAAAAACAAGAATTTTTGAGGTAAAAAAAAAAGAGTATCCGAAAAAGAATTTAAAAAAAAAGAAAAAAAAATTTATGACGTTAATTACAGAAGTGAAAGACAGGTGGTATATGGAGAAATGGCTTTCCTCTCTAATCCAAAACTTACTAAACGTAATTTTGGAAAAGTTAGATAATTAATCGCATTAAATTCGTTATTTTTCTTTCTTAAAAATAATTATTAAATTTGTTTCGTTCATACAAATCATTTAAAATTTTATTACAGCCTATCAGAAACAAATCTAGCGATTTTGATATCTCTGATTGGTTGCCGCATTTTTTTTTTTAAATTATTTTAAAAGATAACTAACCTTGTTAAGAGCATTTGCATTAAGCAAAAGTTGGATTACGGACTGAGTAATGTAGGAGCGAGACAATTGGAATCGGACGTTCCACACTTGATGAATTTTTATTGCTCGATTGTTCCTTTGCTGATAAAATTAAACTGATAGAGAATCAATTAAAACAGTGTTTCGAATTAAAAAAAAAAAATGTTTTTCTATAGGCTGCAACTTTCGTTACTGATTTAATTACGAAAAATCTCGTAGATGGAAGCACTATCTTTTGCTTCCTTCTTAAATTTGTCCATTCTTCAATTTAGAATTGTTCAAGCAATTAGTTTTTGTGCTTTAACGTCCGAAAAATCGATTTTTACGTATTATTAACATGGTGACATTTTGAAAATCTGTATAAATAAAGAATGAGTCGGTAATCATCTTGATTAAAACTCCTTTTTGTCTTTCATTTTTCATCTATCACTTTAAACTCTCGACTTTGGTACTGTAAATAAGTTGCATTAGTATGATGAAAAGGGATGTGGCTTGGCAATAAAATGCGTGACTGTACTAAGGAATGTTTTTAATAATTGCATAACTGATTTATTTATTTGTTCTAAAAAAAAAATTTAAAGTATAAACTACAAATTTCTCTGCTAAATTATCTATTAAACTATATTAGAAAAATGCGATTTTTTTTTTCCTGTAAAGTTAAACATGATTTTTCTATGTTTGTTTAAGACCTATTCGCTAGTGGCTAGCTTAAACTATATTTGGTTCAGAGAAAAGACGATACCACTTACTTCACAACGTGTGGCATCATGCAGGGCGGCTAAGTTGATATGGCCCCGTGGATAGAAGTCATCCCCAGGTCTCCATCGCCACCAACCAGACTGTAGAAGAAATCCCAAAATATCGTAGTCAAAACATCACAAAAAAAAGAAGAAAAAAAATCAGCCAGCAAAATTGTTCTTTATCAAAACAAAACAAGAGGAAAAACAAAATACCACATTTTTGTCTTTTAAAACTATTAATCAAAATGATTCACTGAAGTGTTTTTTTTATTATTTTTTTTATAATTTTTTTCCCGTTCTTCATGCAAAATACGCGTTGACAAAAGCACAAAAAAGCTTTCGGGGATTTAACCGTTAAAGGTCTTGAGGGATTTTCATCAAAGAGAAAGTAAATTAAAAGCAGTGCCGAGAAGCAAAGCAAAGGATAGTGCAGCGTGCAGCATTATAATCAGGTATTCAATCGTTTTACTAATTTAAAAAACAGTCTACTTTGATTGATAAATATTCACAACAAAAGTTTTATTATTTTACTGCATTTAATCGACATACAAACACTCTAGCAAATATGCAACAAACTATTATTATTCACTCGAAAAGGAACAATTGGTTTCATACAAAATTAAGCGTCGAGAAACTTCGTGGTATTAATCTCATTACCGTAAGAACAATCGCCATTGGTCCATTCGCATAAAAGTTTTCTCGTTTAACCATTCAGACGGGGCGAAATTAACAAACTCATTGGTCATTATTGTTCTTGACGTTCGAATGAAATCCGCATCAAAGTTGTGCTTTAATTGTATTATTTGCCTAGGAGGTACTGCATCTCATAGTTCTCTTTAAGTGCGTCTGTGTGCCAGAAGATTTTAATGTCAAAGGACGAACTGTAATGATTTTTGATAGCGTCTATTCTGCGGCTAATGAAGAATTGAAAGTTACAAGAATTAAATGGCAAACATCTCTCGACTTGATCGGATTATGGTCCCGTTCGGAATGATATTACCATCTTGCAACTAAATATGACTGATGCCCCGAGCAAGAAACTCAGCTAGATCAATCTCCATTCAACTGCATCCAACGGTTATACCGTGTAACGTATGTTAACAACCGAAACTGATATTTGCAAACTGGTAATTGCAGTTTTGTCGAGTTAATCAGTCGAACGTTTTGCGACATTAGCGCGTCTTCTAATGCAATTATAACGCGTTGCACTGCCAGAAAAAAACGCGAAAATTCTCCAGAAGGTAATTTATAATGCAGCGATTGGCATCTAAACAAATAGAGAATAAATAAATTATTGGTACGTATTGTAGCGCAAAAAAAAGTAAAAAAAAGACAAATGATTCATTTTTCAGATTGGATTGACAAAGAATTTTTTCCTGCAAGTGTTTGTGTTTCAACAAATGGAAAATCAATCTGTTTAGAACGTTGCAGTCGGTATTGACCAAGCTTTATATTTAATTGTATTCTGTGCCATTATTAAAGATTGTGTATAACTTATTAACCGTGCGTTTAAACAGTGAAACGACTACGTGGGTCATTAAGGTGGGGTGTTATATCTATTTGTGACTCTATACGGATGACACGTTGTGACCAAGATGACAAGCAATCGGTCAAACCCTACTTAATTATCTAACCTTCCGTCAGAAGGAGGAAAGTGCAGCTGCCATGCAACGTAAAGGAAACCAAAGACATTATATCGTTAGACGTAATTTTTAATGATGGATGAGTTTTAAGTTGGATTTTATATTGGTTATTAAAAAACTGTTAAAAAATATGCGATTTGTTTTAAATTTATATTGACGCGCGTATCTATTAATTATGGTAATTAAATATTAAAAATCCTTCGCATTTCAATGGGAGAATTTGGAGATGGATTATTTATGTGCCTCTTTTTTTTTTCCTCTCTTTCTACCGAATACGTTTTTTTGTAACTGAAAATTTATGGCCAGTCAAACTTATGCATAAATTATTCGTTTTTCTAACGCTCAATTAAGTAGAAAAATCATCATCGTGCCTCTAAAGAGCAGATAAGGAATAAATGTGCGATGTGTGTTCTTTTAATGATTTTTTATCTTGTAGAAAAACCCAATTTTTAAGAGCCTATACGTTTTAAAACATTATGCGCCTTGCGACATAAAAATGCTCGTTGTTCTTTAAACTCCGTGACACACTGAACACGATGCGAAGCGAAGCACAAGAAAGCAACTTCGCGCGATTACGCGCGTGTACAATATGTCTTGCTTTTCCTGTACGACTGCTCGAATTAACACGCGTATCCGCACGAAAGATGAAAAAAAAAATTGAACTTTGATCAATCAGCACGCCCGAACATACAGTGCGGCAAGACGCGAAGGAAGCAATCAACCAATAGAAACGAATGTTTTATATAGTTGGAAAATGGCGAAAGTTCAACTGTGTGGTTGGAATTCAGATATAGAATTTGTTTTAGAAGTACAAGAAATACCATGTCTATATGACACGAGATTAAAAAAATACCGAAAATATACGATCACTTCTTTCTAATGACAAATCAACAATACTCCGCAAACGACCTCTATCGGCAAATCTATGAAACATGAGAAATAAAGGCTGGGTCTCACAGGCTTAAAACGCGACGTAAATACGTCGGCGTATCGACGTTGATGGTGTCACTTCCTGTATATTGCTAGACGCTACGTCGTTACGCTGGGATGACTTTTCTTCAATCTTATGCGCTGCGTCAAGAGTACGTTGGCCATTCGTCCAATCAGAAGAGAGATTTTATTTATTTCGATCAGCTAATTTCAGTTTATGTCACAGTAATTAGCCAATAGCTAAACGACGTCGTTTATTTACGTCGCGTCGTACGCTTTCAGTCTGAACATCGGTAAGCGCGACGTTTCGTGCGCGACGCATTTACGTCACCGTACTGACGTCGCGTTTTACGCCTATGAGACCGAGCCTTAACTCTGCTACAGGGTATTCAGGCTGCGGCGCAGTGCAACGCGAAGCGACAGATGCAAATTTTTGTCATCTTTGCTTCGCTTCACGTCGCGTTCAGTGCGTCACGGCCTTTAATCTATTGTCGTCATAAACGAACAGTTAAACGAAAACGACTACAATTGTCGCCTTACCGATGCACGGCAAAAGTGTTACAGATCGAAAGGGGGCATAAACATTCAAAAAATCCCTAGTGGACCAGGGTCAAAGGTTAACAGTTTACGAGATACAGAGGCGTATAGGCGGCATAGGTAGCGGAGCACGGGAACGGAACGCATCGCGTCGCAGACTGCGGCGAGGCCAGGCACAACGTCAGACCGTTTGCAACCAACGGAACTTTGCGGCTCTATATCTCGTAAACCTTTGACCTCTGGTTCACTAGGGATTTTTTGGATGTTTCGGCCCCCTTTCGATCTGTACACTTTCGCCGTGCTTCGGTAGGGCGACAATTGTACCCGAAAACGTTTATGTAAAATAATAACAACAGCAACAACAATATCTGCTGTGCCAGGTATCGTCTTAAAGAGAGACTGCACTGTTTGCTGGAGCAGCGCCGTTTATTTTTTTTACTATTTCCAGAAGAGTTTTAAGAAAATTAGCGTGTTCATTAGCGTAACGTTGGCGTTAAATAACTTATCGATCATAATGAAGAGTTAGACTGACGTAATTCTGTCAACAACTGCAGATGACAACATTAACCAAGCAAATATGCGTAGATTGATATTAGGGGCTATGTATTTGTAATGACTTTGCAGCGGTATGTTGGGAATGCGTATCGTATGCCATGATTTGAAACCAAATGCTCGATACGGTTTTGGTGCAATTTTAAAGGCGCAATATAATTTTTTAATGGTACTCACAGGACTCGTATGATCGGTAGAAAAGGAGAAAAAAAAAAGAGAGAAATAGGTTTTTCGCTGCAATGCTGATAAATATGTTTTACAGTAAGAGATTACAAGGATAAGAAAGAGCGAAAACAGGAGTTTATAATGATATGCGGTATCTGCTAAACACGTTTCGATGAAATCAATCATCAAAAGCCTTTCTCACTCGGAAGCGCGCATTAATCATCCTTCGATGGGGAGAGAAAGAAAGAAAAAAAAAAGAGAGAAAGAGAAAAATCGTTTTAAATCAATGGTAATTGCGTTGTGGACCCAGGGCGCAAATCGAAAAATCCATTTTGCATTACGTCACGAGTACTTTCGACATTTTTAAAAATCCCAGTCCATCCCTTCGGACGAAAGAAGTGTATGAGCCGATATTCCCATAGAAAATAATTGTTAGGAATGAAGTTTTTTTTTTGCTTGTTAAACTTTTAAAACTGGAATCGCCGGCAGAGAGAGAAAGAGTTTGAATCGAATATTTTCCCTTCAATCTGGATAAAACGGTATGAAAAAAAAATAAGAGAGGAAAGAATGTGGGGTAAGTTGTCTGCATCGATTTCTATCCAGCCAAAAAAAGAACAGACTGCATAGAAGCGAGAGAGACTATTCTAAACTACTTCATAATGTATACCTTTGATGAAATTAAATAACCGCGCTGGACCAAAAGGAAACCATCCGAAAACACGAAAAAGACAGAATTTTAATCCGGAGAAAGTTAAATCCAATTCATGCTTAATAACTGATAAATTAAACGAGAAGAATCTCTTCAAACAATCTTCCATTGTAGTACCTGAATTAAATTAAATTCGGGAAAATTTTCCCCGATTCGTAACGTACAAGATACCGATTTTCTTTCGTAAATAATGACGTTTATTCCATCGACATGCGCCATTAAAAATGACCTCGCTAAAAAAAACACTCTAATTTTCTTTTTTACGTGTGGCATAAACGAAATTATATGCCGATGTGTATAAAGGCTGAAAATGTTGCATATCTAATGAAGAATACGTGTTTTAAGTACATCATTACGCACGCTATAGTATCAGGCGTGTCGAAAGGTGTGCTTTTTTTTCTGCCACCAGAAAGGTAATGAGTTGTTAAAAGTTCCTGTTAACTAATTTAAGCTTGTTATCATCATTAAAAAATAAAAATTGTGATGCGCTTTTGGTTGCTGTAGATACTTTTCAACATGCCGATTTTTTATTTTATTTTTTATTTTTTTTAACTGTAAAGCGAGTTTTCGAGAAATGCATTAGATAGTTCTTTCGTTTAACTTCAAAGTTGTACGAAAATTTCGCGGATTTTTATAAATATTCCGTTTCTTATTTCGAATTTCGACTCGAATTAGTATGAAATTTTTTTCTTCTAATCGTCGATTAAATTTCTAAATTAATAAATGAAATCGAGTAACTACACGTAAATTGTGTGTGTGTGTGTGTGTGTGTGTGACTAGGCAAATTGCACGGGAATAATTTCTTTCTTGTGCTCCCTCCTATACCTGGTATCGATTACACCGGTTGCCATGGAGACGGAAGCAGATCCATCCTATGACTGGAGGCACTTCCATTGCATCTCCTGTTCTGTCTAGTTAAAGCGCAACCGATGCTCGCTCTAATAGTTAGAATGTCGCAGTTCTTAGTCTTTTTTTTATTATTATTTTTTCCTCCTGTTTTTCACTCGATCATTCGGTTATTTTAAGAAAATTCTAGTTTTTATTTTTTTTCTACGATTGCGTTCGACGTCTCTACCTATTTTCCAAATTGTTTTACTTCTTCGAATGAACTTTTGACCTTTCGCATAAAGAGGAATCTTCTCTTTTGCTCTGAATCGAGTGCTGCCAACGTTTTTCTGCATCGATACGTTAATTGTGATAGCAAAAGTCACGATAAAATATATATTCTTACAATATAAAATTGAAGGGAAAATATATTGTAAACAACAGATAGATTTACTCGTATCTCTTAGGAATGTAAAGGAGTCCAGACATATTTTTTTATGTTTAAAATAAAAGTTTTCCCCCTTTTTTTGGTGCTTAAATTCTTTCCATAAGTAAAAAAAAGGAATATCCTTACGAGTAGAAATGTTAAAGAGGATGAATCATCAGAAAAAAAAAATTGTATCAATCTGTTTTATATCAATTTGATATACGGTAATCCATTTTTCCTGAAGAATAAGACGTAAACTGTATGGAAGTAAATACTGTATATCGGATTACAGAACGAGTAGTTGATCACGCTTTTTGGATATAGAAAATTATATTTTGGATTGGAAAAACAGTTTCCTGCAGGGAGATAAACAAGACTCCAAATCTGATGATTTTTTTTAGATATATATTTTTAAATGACATTTTTAGAACGGGTTCATCTTCCTGATCGTAATTATGAGTTTTAAAGGTTGTAGAATTATTTTTGTTCGTTTATTGACTTTTGGGATTTGGAGAAATGCAGTTAAGCCGAAACGATGTTTACACGGATTTGTACCAAAGTTATCACGTCGGGCGTAAAGAGAAGAAAGACTATACAGAAGGAACAAGCAAGTTCCTAGAAAATCCCATATTGATTTTATAAGAGGAGAGTCTTTAGTAAAGCGTGTTGAACAACTGTATTTGCTCTCAAACGTCGTTTACAGTTCTGCGAGATTCGTCGTATAAATGTCAGGAAGAAGGAGCTAATTTTTCGTAGCCGCCGACATTTTTTTTCCTTCGCTCTGCAGCTCGGTCTTTCGATACGGATGACCTTCAGGTGCGTGTGTACGTGAGGATGGGACTGTTATTTTTTTGTTTTGGAATAACTTTAACATAAATTTCGATTGGAAGAAGAGCTGTGTATGCAAATTTTCTTCGGGAATGACGCGTGTACACGCGTCTGCTGACAGATGCAAGGAGCAAAACTAACTGTGACATCTGTCTATTGAATAAGGTGGCGTATAACGCGACGTCAAAAGTTGTCATTCCTGTTTGCACTTTCTGGCATTTACTATTCATTAAAAATCCATCTTTTAATGCTTAATTTCGACAATGCAGTAATTATGAGAACGAGTAGCTAATCGTCATAGATTAAAAGCTCTTAACTAATTATGTAAACATAAACGCAACTTGCTTATCGTAATAATAAAGAGTGAATTTGGCATCTAATAATAATAATAACAATAATCATCATCATCATCATCATCATCATCATCATCATCATCTACAGCATGCTGTAAGTTATTAAAAATCGCGAAATTTTTTCGTTTTAAAATTTGGTTTATGATGTCTCCGGCACTACAAAACTCAAAGCGTGCATCGCATGCGCAGCCGTGCAAAAACTCAAAAGCCATAAAAAACACAAAGATACTCACCCCGGGACATCCAGAACATGTGGAGCATCCAGAACATCCAGAATTGCACATTTTGTTCTCATGGAGAGCCTACCGAGGGTGTGGAACAGGTGGAAGACTGCTGGAGGCGAAGATTAACACCTCAGCATCACCTAGAGAAAGAGAGAGAGAGGAAAGATCGGTTATTTAATTCGTATCTACGGGGGACAACTCGCTGATAATGGCTGACATCTCCAGCTGATTTCCACATTGCTAATTAATGGCGCACGTGTGCATTATTAATTAATGCCTCGTATCGATGACGGCTTAAAATATTCTGATTTTTGTACGTAAAATGTCTTTAAAAATCGATTTTTTTCCATAAAATCAATAACAACAGTAATAATAAACCGATTAATCCATTGGAATCGTTAATAAATCGATCAAAAATAAGGCAAAGAACGTGTCGAAATGCGAGAAAATACGAGTTTGGAAGAAATAATTTCTTTTAGAAGCTTTGCAAAGAAAGTTAACTTTCAAATTAATTAATAATGCAGTTAAATCGTCAGCCAAAGAAGATGGCAGTCAATATACATTTTGCAAATATCAAAGTATCAAGCATTATGCTTATGCGAGATTTGTTCCGATATGCTGCGTGTTCTGAATTTCTAAATACTCCAATCGATGGTCATCGATGCATAAATAAGGTAGATTCATTCCTTATGCAATACCTAACCAACTTTTCATCCATTAATAATGCAAAACCTGTCGAGATGTAACCAATTATAGCCTACTTGATAATTGCTGATATCAGATGGGGGAAAGAGAGATCATATATTTGTTATCCTGAAAAATATCGATTCCAAATAATAAGTATTAAACTATAATTAAATTAATTTTTGACCATACAGCCCTTAACTGCTCGCGAAAGGAAGCAAGTTCTTACAAAAACAGTTGCAGTACAATATGTTTGTCCTCAAGATATTTAAAGTTTAGAGACCATTCCTTATCGTTCAAACTTTGTATGCTAATTAATGTTGGCGTTCCTACGTAGTCTCGTTACAAAATGGCGACTTTTGGAAACATACCATAATAATAATGTAATTATTTTTCGGTCTGTCGGATGGCCGCGTAATAAAGCTGTGGCTTACCACCCTGAGGATCCAGGGGTACCACCATGGGTTCAAATCCCGGGTCCCATACCTCCAGTTTTTCAGGAAGGATCCGGGCTTGGCCCGTTGAACCCCATCCTTCAACCATCCGGTTGCCCTCATCATGAGTCTTGGCGGATCCGGGTTCAAATCCCGGGTCCCATACCTCTAGTTTTTCAGGAAGGATCCGGGCCTGTCCCATTGAATCCCATCCTTCAACCATCCAGTTGCCATGGGGGCAACTGGATGGTTGGATGTTGGCCAGGCTGTGATGAGCTCTATAAGTGGCCTCCGCCAGATACAGAATATCCCATGAGGATACGGTGGTTTAATCAAACTAATCTAACCTAACCACTCTGGAGGCCGGGTTCAAATCCGAGTCCCACATCTCCAGTTTTTCAGGAGTCCGTTGAACCTCATCCTTCAAACATTTGATTGACCTCATTAAGGATGTTAGCCAGGCTGTGAAGGGTTCTATAAAAGGCCGCCGCCAGATACAGTATATCCCTCGTGTGATATGTCGGCTTAACTTATCTAACCTAATTATTTTTCGTCTATCCAACCGTCAGATCGTCGCAAAATATCAAGAAACAAAGCAGTAAACAGCATTCAAATTTTAGAAAAATCTTCCATTATTTTCAAACATATGCAATAATTAATTTTGAATCCACATGGCCTCCTTACAAAATGGCGGCTGTTGTAAGTTTTAAAAAATTTATATCTTCGAAACTATTTGTCACACAAAAATAATATTATATTCATTTAAAAGATTATTTTCGGCAGATGTTTTATGTATAAATATTTTTACATTTATTTAGTTAGTTATGCCGAATCTTTACAGTTAATGCCTTCCTAATTGCAAACATACAGCACACGTCCGTTTCTAGTGCGGTATTAATAGCCGCAACGACTAATGCTACCACGTTTAAAGATTTAGCTGCCCGACTGGGCGTATCTTCGTAACTTATCTCAGATTTTAGAGCCGCACGTTTGGCTTTTATCTATACATACCGCATGATTAATACGATGCGTGCGATTTTCCAATGTATGGCGGATTAAAAGAGTCCACGATCGTGTAGAAAGGAAAAGTTTCTACCATTTAAGGAAATTACCTTCTGGCTAAAACAACCTTAAGTCGTTTAGTCGGATGATTGGAAAGGAGAGATGTAAGATTTTTCCTTAAAATAAAACAGTCTTCGGTAATTTAGTAAAACGTTAAGTACCAATCAAAAGTTTTCGAAACGAGTGAAATTTCCTTCCATGCGCCAAGTTCTCTAATAGAGTTCACTGTGAACTTGCATCTCGATATAATCAAAATGCGAGGTTTATTTTTTTTTTAAATACCAATAAAGAATTAAAGAAAAAAAATTATACGCGAGCATTCGTATGAATATATATGTGTATAATGGAGATTGTGATTGTTTCAATGGTCCAACGACAAGTTTGCGTGATCGCGACCATATTTTTTCCTCCTCTCTTCTCAATAATAAAACAGATTATATATTCTGGGAATTATATTTTAAAATAGCACTTATTATGTTTTAAAAAGCGTCAGTGTGCGGGATATTTATTGACAATTCTGTTGAAAAAAAATGGGTTAATGGGAAGGACGAAAAATGAATTCGATGGGACCATTCCGAGTATATAAAATTCGGAGAGGTATCGCTAGAGGGAGCCGCTAGCGTCGCTGCTGCTGCTTGTGTTAGGAGTCGCATAACGAAACGAGCGCCACCAAGCGGCGATTGGCAGGGTGCCAGGAGGTATAGTGCTATCTATCTTGATTGCTAACTTGGTCGCGCCACCTTGATGGCCGTATATGGAGTAATCCCCGGAGGGGACCCCTGCGGTCTCTACCTATGGAGATTAAAGAACTAAGACCATTATTGTGTTTGCCCTCGATAAAAAAAAAACTTTCAAAAACTTATACGCTAAATAATAATTTTAACTCGGTCTCTAACTTACCGCGACTGACGACGACAATATTTCTTCTGCCTTAAAAAAAAATAACTTCGTGATGGCTTTGAAAAATCCATTTGAGCGAATGTTTGGGAAATTACCAAAGCGATTTCTTCTTGCTGCTGTTGCTGTTGCTACAATTCAGCCAACGTAGTTCGTGTCAGATAACAATCTTCGGGCCATCTCGCTACAAGCTTTTCAACAAGCCAATTCTGAGCGATCGGCCGATCTGTCACACAACTCTTAACAATCGCAACTGTAACCATGTTCGCGTGGAATCACGCGAGGAAGGACGACAATCCGACGTGTTTGATCTCTCTTGTATGAATGGATAAGGAAAGCTTGTCATCAATCCGACTACAGTCGAGAGAATTTAGATATTGACCGACGGCCATTGTTTAACTACATCCACTTGATCATCCAGGTTGCTGCACCTCTCCGTATAAACAACTTCAGCTAATTCTCTCGGGCTGTGTTATTATACGTTACAAACTTTATCAATTTAATAACTGAAACTCTAAACAATCGTTTAAATATATTTATAGAAAATAACAGAATAATATTTTCCTACCAATCCCGGAAGATGAAGATGAGGATACTACATCTCACAATTTTGAGTGTTATAAAAAATATATACTGTATATAATAAATTAAAAGAAAATTTAGATTTGGTAGCTTAGAGTTGATATTGATGCAGCAGTGAGATGAATAAAGAAAATTAAAGAATGACGTCGAAAGCAAGCACTAATTATAATAATTAGTCTAATTAAAAGACACGGATTAATAGAGCAAGTTTTGTTAGCGATGCATGTAGAATATTTTCTCGAGATTCTTTAATAACTTAATCTCGACGTTTCTCTTTGATAAAATTGCAATAATCTACCAACGGAACAAAATTAGTTTTGATAAAGAACAGTTCTGCCATGTTCAAAAATTAATTCTATTATCTTGGCAATAAAGTGATTAATCAGTTTATTTATAGAACCGGTAGATAATTTAATGACCAAAGTCTCTTTCTGTCTACAAATTAATTGGAAAAATAACAACGTGGCACATAGACAGCAGCACGGAGTAAAATTTATTTTATCTCAAAACTCGCAAATTTTGTTTGTTTAAAATTCTAGAGAGATGACTAAATTGTAACACGTATCCTTTGCTGTAATTACTGCTGATCAAACGCTCAGTATACGCGTATTTAACCACCATCTTGACGGTTTGCGTGAATGAAAGCATCGCTATGATGGGTAACGCTATAGAGCTGCATATTTTCATAATACGTAAACCAAAAATAATATATATATGCTAATACCAAATGGCTATCAGAGGAGGCTGCCCTGGGCCTCACGATTTTAGGGGCCTCAACTTATAACTCAATATGCTAGAAAAAACATATTTGTATATTTTTATACTGTTCGAGCTTCGATGTTTGTCAAAATTTGAAGTTTTCTATCAATGTTCTTGTATATTTAACACTGTATATTTGTCAATTTTGTCTTTCTTCTTTCCTCAAGTTCTTTTTGAAGAGCCTCACAAATATAGGTTGACCCTGGCTCGCATTTTCTCTAAAAGTCCCCGCTAATACCCCATTAACGCCGAAGTTGTTTCCCGAAACTGGAGCATTAACTGAATCGACTTTATATGGTGTCCATGGCATAGTTTCAATGAAGACGAGTTCTGTACACTGTCGTTTATCATTTAATATTAGCACAGATGATTTTGTAAATGTATTCGAATATAGTATGCACTGTCAGCGCGTAACGCAACCTCGAATAGCGCTAACTCGGCATGGTTGGAAGAAACAATTGGAATTACTGAATTCGTTGTTCAAGCTATGAATTATTCGAAGATGGCCTAAGTTGTAGCGCATCTTTCTCCTCCAGGAAAGCATTAAAAACATTGGCGAGTTCAGAAATATTTTCAATAGGAAAAAAGTTCCGCGACAAACAGCGGCATTAAATTGAGTATGCTTGTAGCATACAATCTAATGAATCTACAATGGACCTGTCCGATTTTTCTGAGAGAGTAAAGATGTCGAAACATCAGACATTTTTTTTTTTTGGAAAAATCGTTCTTGGTGGAATTAAACGAGAAAATTAGCGTAACTCAATATGGAAGAAAGAGCGAAAAGAGAAAGGATTTCGCTAATAACAAAAGAGTCCGATAATTACACAATAGGAGAAAGAAATTTGACTGATTGGGTTTTGTAAATGCAACGGAATGGAAGAATACTTCATTCGAGACTCATTTCCTCTAATTAGACTCATTAAGATTTTCCAATCGTCGACAGTCAATGCAGCAGCAGCAGATATGAGAAAAATTAAAAATAATTATTATAACTGTTTTCTTTTTTTTACTCCAAACTGCTTTTGCGCTGGAGAATTTATTCGCGCGTGTTCTGTAACCATTTTTAAAAGTTTCTAATGAGTATCTCCAACTCAAAACAATGTTTAATTTTCCCGATTTTATTTTTCTAAATATAGAAAAATGACGTGGTGACATTTGAGGAAAAATTTGTTTTGAACACTTTTCTACGCGGTATTAAATTTTATGTATTAATTAATTATCTCAGTCTATTCGAAATGATTAAAAAAAATCCACGAATGCCCATCGTAAGAATTTATTTGTTTTATCTTCCGCATCGGTAGCGTTTTTCTTCTTCTTTTTTTTTTTTTTTGAATGTAATAACTGATCAACCACATCAAATGGCACGGAAATGTATTCGATTCTAGATATAACATTAATATAGTTGGAAGAATTCCACCGGGACAAAAATTTTCCTTTGGCTATCGTCCAAACCCATATCTTTTGCATCTCTTGGATGCCGAGCATAATTTTGCAGGTATCTCCAGAAAAATTGGATCATTTAAAATTACTCCATACAGGTTATTTCCAAGTATAAACGGGGAGTGGATAGATTAAGCCGCCATATCGCACAAGGGATATACTATTTCTGGCAGCGGCCACTTATAGACCCCATCACAGGCTGGCAACACCCATGATAAGGTCAGCTGGATGGTTGAAGGATGGGGCACCTAAAAAAACTGGAGATGTGGGACTCAGATTTGAACCCGGATCCTCCAGGGCCCAAGTATAAACGGCATTTTGTTTATCAGTGGTCTGCAATTCGAATTGCCTAAAAGTTAAGATGGTGCCAACAAAAGACATCTCTTAGGATTATTAGGAAATGGTAAAAACAACCGTTGCGTATCGTTCTGTGCTTCAGTACGCGTTGTACGGGGATTTCTATAAATAATTTATGATGAAAAAATGATACTTACTGGTTGCTCCCGACAAGATTTCGTTACTGATGCGATCTTGGCACTTGTTAACTCGATTAGGCGACGTATGATTGGATGACGCCCCGATGGCCTCACACATACCTCCGTATTACGTCACTTTGGCCAGTGGGTGTAAGTCGGATGACCATGATGTCCACTGTCCCTCCATCGCACATGCTGACCAGCATTTGTCCACCAGACTAATCTGAAAGAGAGGAAAAAAATCTGATAAAAAATCTACACACAAATAATCCGCATTCTGTTACAGAAATAATTAATTTTCATTAAACTACCTCTTTAATAATAATAATAATAATTTAATTTTGCCAGCGCTTAATCCATTCGAAGCACGGATTGGACGTCACCGGTATAAGTAGAGCTAGCAACGTCACGGTTTCCCCCGACTGGGTGACGTATCGACGAGTCAATTTGACGTCACCAACCACTAAAATGTCTCCGCGACGTCACCAATTTAAATGATTTAACGGAGAACGCAGACAGACGAATTGATAATTGATAATTCATCAGAAAGGTCATACAAACAGATAAGCATCTTACGAGCTTCATTCCAGTCTCCACCCAATCTCCAGCTTTCTCTCTCTGTACGTCCAGATGCTCTAGAAAGGATGGAGAACAACTTGATAAATGATCTAAAATTATACGTCACGGCAATGCGGTGGGACACTGAGGACGAGAGAAAAAAAAGCGACTGTAAGGGGGGGAATAGAACCTTAAAAGAGTAAAAACTATCGTTAGTCGTCTAAGAAAAGAAGATAAAGTCTTGATGAGAAACATAAGGTCATAAACGTCACGCAGTGAGAAATATTACCATTTGAATATCTCTCGTTGGTAGATGATATAACGATTTCTTTGATTGGATAATTGAATATTCTGACGTCAGTAACATTTATCATGATGTTCGGTTACTTTCTAATTGAATAATTAAAATAAAAAACAAGATGGTATAAATTATTTTCCACTTTACAGATTGATCTACAACCGTCTGGATTGTTTTTAAAATTGAAAATTAACATGAATAATGTAACGATACTTTCCTGATCAATACCACCTTTTTTTTTAACTTTTTTTTTCTTTTATTTTAAATTAGCTTGACCTATATAACCAGAATAAAATACGATAAATAAAATAGTAAAGAGAGAAATTTTTTTTTGCTAAAATGTAACCGCTTTCTGCCTTATCGATAAATTTATGGTTTTTAAAAAAATTAGCAAATATAAGTTGCAATTAATCGGAGTGAAAAACCGAAGGAATTAAAAAGTACGTTTAAACGGTTAA
This sequence comes from Olivierus martensii, assembly GCA_000484575.1. NCBI lineage: Eukaryota > Metazoa > Arthropoda > Arachnida > Scorpiones > Buthidae > Olivierus > Olivierus martensii. The sequence goes on from AYEL01064085.1 coordinate 55,065, forward strand.
ATGTAATTAAATGAAGTGAAAGTACGATTAAACGGAGTGAAAAGTATAAAAAGTACTATATAAGTAAACGAAGTGAAAAGTATAGCTAATGGAGTGAAAAATATAACCAACGGAGTAAAAAGTATTGTGTAACTAAACAGAGTGAAAAGTACAACTTATGAAGTGAAAAGTACAATTAACGGAATGAAAAGTACAACTAACGAAATGAAAAATACAACTTATGAAGTGAAAAGTACAATTAACGGAGTGAAAAGTACAATTAACGGAGTGAAAAGTACAACTAATGGAATGAAAAATACAATTAACGGAAAAAGCGTTGTATAAGTAAACCGAGTGAAAAGTATAATTAACGGGTGAAAAATACAATTTATGACATGAAAAGTACAACTAATGGAGTGAAAAATGCAATTATCGGAGTAAAAAGTATTGTGTAACTAAACGGAGTGAAAAATACAACTTATAACGTGAAAAGTACAATTAACGGAGTGAAAAGTACAACTAATGGAGTGAAAAATGCAATTAACGGAATGAAAAATACAACTAATGGAATGAAAAATACAATTAACGGAAAAAAAGCATTGTATTAGTAAGCCGAGTGAAAAGTACAATTAACGGGTGAAAAATACAATTTATGACATGAAAAGTACAACTAATGGAGTGAAAAATATATTTAACGGAGTGAAAAGTACAAGTAATGGAATGAAAAAATACAATTAATGGAAAAAGCATTGTATAACTAAACCAACTGAAAGTACAATTAACGGAGTGAAAAGTACAATTAATGGAATGAAAAATACAATTAACGGAAAAAAAGCATTGTATAAGTAAGCCGAGTGAAAAGTACAATTAACGGGTGAAAAATACAATTTATGACATGAAAAGTACAACTAATGGAGTGAAAAATACATTTAACGGAGTGAAAAGTACAACTAATGGAGTGAAAAGTACAATTAACGGAATGAAAAGTACAAGTAATGGAATGAAAAAATACAATTAATGGAAAAAGCATTGTATAACTAAACCAACTGAAAGTACAATTAACGGAGTGAAAAGTACAATTAATGGAATGAAAAATACAATTAACGGAAAAAAAGCATTGTATAACTAAACCAACTGAAAGTACAATTAACGGGGTGAAAAGTACAATTAATGGAATGAAAAATACAATTAATGGAAAAAAAAGCATTGTATAACTAAACCAACTGAAAGTACAATTAACGGGGTGAAAAGTACAATTAATGGAATGAAAAATACAATTAATGGAAAAAAAGCATTGTATAACTAAACCGACTCAAAAGTACAATTAAGAGTAGTGAAAGATAGAACCAAAGAAGATAAAAAATCCAATTAAACTAACTTGTAAGTAAAAATTGCAACTAAAGGAAGTAAATATACATCAAATGTTTTAACAACTCGATTTTCCAGTTCGAATAATCGAAATTTACAAAATATAAAATTTATAAGATAACGGAAAGGAAATATTTCGAGATGTTCGGTGCAGAAAGGAAGGTATTTCTTTGTGTTCGATCTTATAGGCGAAAACTAAAAATAGCTCAAGTTAGTAAAGGCTTCTCGCTCTTTCCTCGCTGCGAATTATAGAAGGAGAAAGAGGTAACCAAAGCGAAAGATGACGAGAAAATAAGATACAGTCCGTAGAAAATTAGAAAGCGCTCGGTATAAATAAAGATGGCGACCGAAAGAGAAATCAATACCTACTTGCCATTGTCAATTTTTGGCACATGACCCGTTCTTCTCCAATTATTCATATTGTAACGGATCTGCAATTGCACTGACATAAATTCCGGTAGGAGATAGGCATCAGTCGGCCGGTTAATCGAATAAAAATTTACAGAACGGTTTGTGTAATACGTATCGGCGTTACGTCATACCATTTTTATTATTTATCATATTCTTGGCATTGAAGGAGTGCTGCCAGAAATCGATTCTTTTCCATTTTTATGCGTACTAAAAATCAGAAGCCGATAATGTTCGATACGGTGCAAAATTTTAGCAAATAATTTTGCAAATTCGAGCTTATTATGTGACGTAATTCTGCATACAATCGCAACTATTTGACTAATTTGTAGCCATCGCTTGTTATCCGTAGTTAACAGACAGCGATGATTGGGCTTCACCTCGGGAGATCCTAATCACTTATTACCTCAAACAGTTGATTCTGTTACGCGATATTAACTTGCAGTAACTACTCTGAACTCTAAATTTAGTATCAGAACAGTTTCGTTTCTTTTTCCTCGTCGTTTTTTCCGAAAAATATTGAATACCAAAACTTTGATGCGAGTAAAAACATCAATAAAGAGCGCCAAGAATTTCAATTATAGGTATGCATAACATCACTTTTATATTGCTTAATTAGAACGACGGATGAATAGAGTTTCGATATGTCTTTTATTCTGTTGATGACTCTTCAGTACAGCAAATAAAGACGATAAGAGTCGCTAAATTATATCGATACCTTCTAAGAGAGAGAGAGGAAAAAAAAAAAACAAGAACAAAATTCCTTCTTGCATTTTCTTTTCTTTTTCTTTGTTTCCATTTCTTCAGAATTCTCATCGGAAGTGGGATGAGAAAGAGTAAACTCCTTCTAATGTTTGTCCATGACAACACGATTTGTTCCCAAATACAAAAGACTGTCCAGTACTTTTTTTGTTTCTTCGATTTTTGCGAATGAAACAGAATATATATTTAAAAATAAAAATAGTTTTTTTTTCCTAACCTTAACGAGCTCCATTATGCGATATAAATGTTACAACGCGTACTAACTGAATGGTTACAACTTGAATCTCGCTGGTGGTTACAACTGAATTGTTTTTATTCGTCAGTCTGATTAAGTACGCTTTGTTGTCCTATCTCAGCAGGAAAGTTAAAGAACAAACATATTATTTCCTTCATTTAGCGGAAAACAGCGTTTTTTTTTTTCCTCTCATTCTGCTCTTGCTCTCCTCCTCCTCTCGGATGCTGAGGGCTCAAAAATTGGCAAAAGATAAGCTTCAAAATGCGGGATGTGCGGTGGAGATCGTGTGTCGGGAGAGAAAGAAGAAAATATTTTGGACGAATTCCAAACGTGGAGACAGCCTACAGGTACGCTCAACGTTCGTGTAAAGCTCTTTTATGGTGGAGGATCTTTTCTAAAGCAAATATGCAACGTTAATACGGAGAAAGAAAGAGAGAGAGAGAGATAGCACGCGTTTGTTTTGTCTTCGATTAACGATATCTTCCGTGTAAAATATCGTTAGTGGTGAAGGAATTCGGATATGATCGAGACTGGCTATAACCAGATAGCGGGTCTGTGGGGTATTAGGACAAAAAAAAAAAAGGAAGATCTATCGACGAGTGGGAATGTCGGCCAACCAACGGTACGAACATTCGACTCGGAACAATCTAATGCGATCGAGCGTGGCACCTATTTTCGAGAATTTTTTTTCGATAAAGAAACTTTTCTTTTCTATAAATCTGGCACATTTTCCACCCCCTCTACGAGTTAAAAATCAGTACAGGAAGTGGAAAAACCTCTAACCTCAATTACGGGCTTTCGGGACTACGTCTAAAACATGCAAAACGTTCGCGAAGTTTTAAAAAATTAATGCAAGAAAGTCACTGATGCGAATTGATTTTTTTTTCTTTATCGTATTATGGAAGAACATTATCATATTTTTTATTTTTATTTTTATTTTTACTTACAGAAATCATAAAAAGATAATTTATTGTAAATATATCTATACAAGTATATATCATACTGCTCTGCAAAGCACGTTCAAGCTCGGATGAGCAAACTTTTCTCTACCAGTACTCTTTAGATGATTGCATGAAGTGGGTTTTCTGAAATTTCTCATTAGTGCGCTGGTTTTTTTTCCTTTTTTTTTGGTGATTCAGTCTTTTGTAAACTCGATCATTCGTGTGAAATAATCCCAGTTGCTACAGCGACCGAATGTGCAAATATCGAACAGGAATTGTAAGATAGACTATGCTGATTAAATTAGCAAAGTATATCCTACTTCGCTCTGGTATAAATATTAGTCTGAGGTGTCCACAAGAGTCGCCAATGGCCCTGCAGAATATGGCTTCGCCTGCTGGAGATAATGGTGAAGTAACATTCAGTTACGACATTTAGTAGCACTTAATCTGGCGCACCATCTGTTAGATGCAATGTAACAAGAGGTATATTACCTCGATTATCATTTCACTGTAGTTGGAAGATGGTTATACGAGTTTAGTGCTGCAGTGTTCGAATACCTGGACTCGTGGTCCTAGTTTTCTTTTATCAGAGACTGAACACTGCGTGCTGTGACGACGAATGCAATCTTAACTTTGGCTTCTTCAGAGCATCTGTACTACCTCCCATTGATTTTTTATTTTGTCTTCTTGCCAGTCGGAAGTTTATTTTATAATACTTAAAGATAGAAACAAAAAATAAATCGAAAGAGAGAGAGAGAGAGAGAGAGAGGACGGACGGATGTTGCATTCTTAATCATTTTTCATCCGAAGATTTAAATGGAAAATTGCTCCATTCGCATGGATAGAAAAAAAAAAAGCATGAATGAATGGAGAAAAGTAGGATTACTGCCGGGGATTATGGTAATCCGATAATCAAGCCGAGATTTATCCGGATGTCGATAGTGGATTAAGTCGAGACAAACAGAACCGGATTGCATGTTTATATATATGTTTATATAAAGATTTCCATTCCGTGTCGGAATCGTCTTCCGATATGGCGGATTTTGGCCCAAAGACGATTTTTGATGCTAATTAATCTAGATCGATGGAGACGGATTAAACTGTGGCCAAAATCGGATTTTCGTACGGAACGGCGCTTGCAAAATTTATATACACAAACATGGAGGTAGAGCATGCAGGTATTTACCGCCACACGGGTAAGAGAGTAAGAAAAAAAGGATAAGTGTTCTATGAAAATATATAAATATGTATATATATATATATATACACACATATGGGATTGAAAAATCCGATATTTACCGACTCACCTCCGAAAACATCCGAAATACTACGACATCCATTCGCCATCTGTCGTGAGTTTATTTTAGGATACGACACCTGGACGCCCCCAACATCAAGAGCTGGTTCCTGCTTTGGTTTAAAAATAGCAACAAACAAGACCCTCGGAAAGATCGACTGTACATAGCGAAGGGGAGGATGTCAGGTCAGCGCTGCCATGGCAACGGATCTGCCGCATTGCTGCCTGCCGGATCCAACCTCCCTCTTTCCAAAGACGATGCGGATGTCCGTGTGACGTCACGTCACGCGGCGTGACGTCAATGGCACACGTCACCATCACCCTAATTTAGAGTAGCGAGGACAAGGTCGGCCGGGAGATCTTTTCCTCATTCTTCCAGGAGGAGATTTGCAAGAGGATGCAGATCTTTAAAAACCGAAATTCGTTTAACGACGCCAGAAACGACGAATTGTTTTTTTTTTTTTTTTTTTTTCATACGGGGGTGGAAATTCGTTTAACGACGCCAGAAACGACGAATTTTTTTTTTTTTTTTTTTTTTTGCATACGGGGGTGGAGAATTTTCGGTTGGTATGCAGAGAACCAACGAACATCTGATCGCCCCGAAAGGAAAGAAGGGGCAAAAAGTAAAATAGAAAGATGTATGACGTTACACAAAAGGATCCCTATCTCGGAGCCAGAGGGACGCTGAAGAAATGCCAAATTTGATGGACGATTATTGTTAGAATTTTTTATTTTTTTTCTTATTTTTCTCAAAAACTTCCAGGTTAATAGTACATTATGAAGAAACGTGGACGCGTAGGGGAAAAAATGGGGGTAAGCCTTCATTTTAATGAAGGCCTTAGTCTCTTTTTCGGATCGTAAAGTGGAAAAAAATTCCGGATAAACAGTTATCTAATTCGGACTTCTCTCCACGAAAAAGTTGTTAGATTTTTACGACTGTTTGGAAAAGCAACTCCCCTAGGATTTCTTTGAAGGATAGTAATAGCAGCGAGATTAAATTCAAAAGAAGAGAATCTAGCTTTTCATTTACCTTATTAAGTTTTATTTCGGACGTTTTTAGATTAAGATTGGTTGCTGCAAATGTTACTTAATAAAATAAAACACACACACACACACACACTTCGTTCTACCTCTATCCAGAAATTGTATTTTTCTTTTCTTTCGATTAATCTCCTACTCTTCCCTCTCCGGTATCTTTTAATTGTTCGTTAAACACCTTTCCGATTTTTAGCCGCCATAAATTAACCATATAGAATTAATTTGTCGCCTTTTTTTTCCAGCCCCAGTTTAGATATTCATTACTGGTTGTGGTGGCGATATTTTTAAATATGGAAATTGCTGCTGATAGATTAAACAAGCGTTATAAATGCCCGAGGTAAACATCCGGCAGACAAAATTTAATCAAAATTTATCCACGTTTCAAACTAATTGAAATTTCTAACCTAGTTATCATGCGGCAGCAACATACGCTTACATACATATAGCTTATATATATATACATACATACAGACCTAACAGGCCAGGAATTTTGTTTATATCGATCTTATTCAACCCCCAACCTTTAGCAGTCGTACGTTATGACGCCTAATGTCGTATTTGTCACCACATTGATTGGTTTGCAGCCGAAACAACCAGTAAATTGTTATTAGAAACGACACAAATGTCCGAATACACCCTTAGACGATAGAGTTTCCACTTAGCGTAGCCGTGCTGAAGCTTTTTTTTTTTTCCCTAAAATGGTAGAAGAAAACCGTTTTTCTCGCCTAATTTAAATTTTCGAAACGTATTCCACGCTGCAGATACATAAAAGTGGTTTTTCTACTCAACGTGATGACGAACCCTTCAAATTGTTGCTGTAGAAGTAAACATTCTTGCGATATCGCAGAGATAAACGTGTGATTACTTCTTAACAGTAACAAGCGATTAGAACTAAAAATAAAATCATTTTACAGTTCATCTATTAATAAATTTAAATATACTTCACCGAAAATTGCGAACTTGCCCCTGTAGAAGTTGTTTCTCCTGCGATCATAACCATGCCCACAGTTTTTCTACATGCTTTCGTGATGGCGAAGCCCACAAATTGTTGCTGTAGAAGTAAACATTCGTGCGATATCGTAGAGATAAACGTGATTACTTCTTAACAGCAACAAGCGATTAGAACTAAAAATAAAATCATTTTACAGTTCGTCTATTATTAAATTTAAATATTCTCTACCGAAAATTGCGAACTTGCCCCTGTAAAGGTTGTTTCTCCTGCGATCATAACCGTGCCTATAGTTTTATTCCATTAGTTTTGCCGTATTTTTATTACTTTTCTGAGATATATACTTAATAGAAAAAAATGTAATAATGATTTTCGTGTAGACCATCGAAAAAAAAGAAAAAAATATGAAAGATTAATATCCGATTTTACGATGGTTAAAATTGTCGAGCAACGAGAATGTGGGATAATCTGAATATAGAATTTTTCACAATAAATACTTCATCGCATAATGCGAGGACAGAGAGACTTATAAAGAGATTTTCGGTGAATCGAATGAATGGAATCGTCCTAATTCTATTCTATCTTAGATCCGTGTTGACAAAAGCATCTTCTACCTTTTTTATCAAGCCAGACGGTGCCTCTTGATCAAACAACAGCGTTTCTTTCCATTTGGCGGGCCACTCGTATCCCATTCTGACGAATTCTTTCTTATCGTGCCTTATTCCGGTATTGCACGAGTGGAAGAAGAAAAAGAGGAAGAAAAAAATGGAATTGTTTCTCTTCCACTTCCATAAATTGCTGGTGAATTTATGTTTATTCTATCAGTCTCACAATAAAAAAAAACCTTCCACACACCTTCCGGAATATTTTTACATTTATTCAAAATACTTTTCATCGTCTTCGACATTTTTCATCGATATTTTTAAAGCCAGCATGGTTGTTAATAATCGTTCTCTACATCAATCTTGCAGCATCTTCACTTTACAACTCCGCATCGTCATCTGCATCCCATTTAACAACTTGGATGATGCTGCATAGCCAGATGACGATTCATCTGGCTATACAACATCATCTATAACATTCCATCTTACAGCATCATCTATAACATTCAGTCTTACAGCATCATTTAGCTATGCAGCCTCATCTGTAACACTCCATTTTTGCAGCATCATATGTAACACCCTATTTTACATCATCATCTGGCTATATAGCATCATATATAACACCCCATTTTACAGCATCATCTATAATTTTCCATCTTACAGCATCATCTATAACATTCCATCTTATAGCATCATATGTAACATCCTATCTTATATCATCATCTGGCTGTATTGCATTATCTATAACACTCCATCTTACAGCATCATCTATAACATTCCATCTTACAGCATCATCTATAACATTCCATCTCACAGCATCATCTGACTATACAGCGTCATCGTAATCGTTATTTTAATTGGTTTATGACCTTATAAAATCCAAGAACGAATTTTTACATGTAAGAATAATAAATAAAAGAGGTAGAGATAATAATAAGATACTTACAAGAGTTTCAGAAGTAACACCTCAAAAGAGCTTAGCTATTCTTGGCATTAAGATCAATAACCGAGAGGATTAGGTCTTTTTGCTTATTAATTGGATAGGGCAGTCGGTCAAGAGGATGAAAAGAAGTTGAAGTAGCCACAGAAATAGCGGAGGAAGGAGATTTGGCTAAAGAAATCCTCGTCATCTCTCTGATATTCGAAGATAAGAATCGCGATTTATGCATACAAAACTCTCGTACTCAACTAATTTACGTATGTTATAGTTAATCGATACCATTAAAGGGTTTTAATAAAATATTAGGCGATAAACAAATCTTCACCTTCGTCTCTTTAATTTTCTCCCTAACCGACTAATGATAACGATCGATGCTCGATCTCTAACGTTAAACTTTAAACGAAATTGAGTGTGTCGAACTCTGATTGGTCGATACGAACGATAAACCATTTATTACTTACTATCCGATAATTCTCAGTTTTTCCGACGAATTCGTTTAAAAAAAGGAAGAAAACTGGTCGTTTAACACGACGCAATTTAAGTTTTTTTCATATTTAATAAATAAATCGGGATAAAATTTTGTTTCGTCGAAAAAATAAAAATCGAATGAATTTTCTCCTGCTGTTTGTACGTATCTCTAGGCGATTTAGCCAATAGCGACAAAATTAGAAATTAGGTGACTCCTCCCTGCTGACAAGCATTTCTATCACCAAATATTATGTCCATCCTCGGGCATCCGTCGCTTAGCAACAGCAACTGGGCCTTTGACAACCACCATGTTGTTTGATAGGTGCAGACTATATCTACGTTATGTTGGTTACAAGACAAGAGTAAAGTACGGCAAAAGCTTTTTCCTGTAACCCCTCCGGCTACAAGAATAGAAAAATATCTGACGATTCTACTGACAGTCTTATGGTGTCACACGCTTTGTTGATTGCCTTAAACTTTCTCTTTCTCTCTCGCTGCTCTTCCTTTTTTTTAATTTCAAACAAAAGATTCTATTTCCATTACTTTTATTGAAGTTATTTATCAATAAATTTTCTTCTTGTGTGTATTTAAAATTATTTTCGCATTAGAAACGTCATCTTGAGTTACGTTACCCAGTGCCGTTTTTCGATCTCTAGCATCTAGTTATGCAGCATCATCTGTTGGCATCCTCATTAATATTATTCTGTGTAACGTTTCGCGGTGATATTTTTTTGATCTTCAGCATCCGGTTATGTAGCATCGTCGTTATCATCTTACATTACGCAGTGCCGTTTTTCGATCTTTAGCATCCAGTTTTACAGCATCCTGTTTAAACATTTCATCTTACTGCATCGCCACTAATGTTATCGTACAGTTACGTTATTTCAGTGCCGTTTTCGACCTTTATCATCTGGCTATACAGCATCATCTATAACATTCCACCTTACAGCATCATTTAGGTATACAGCCTCATCTATAACACTCCATCTTGCAGCATCATATATAACACCCTATCTTACATCATCGTCTGGCTATACAGCATCATCTATAACACTCCATGTTACAGCATCATCTGGCTATACAGCACATCTATAACATTCCATCTTACAGCATCATTTATACAGCCTCATCTATAACACTCCATCTTGCAGCATCATATATAACACCCTATCTTACATCATCATCTATAACCCCCCATTTTACAGCATCATCATTGTAACGTTACGCAGTACCATTTTTCGATCTTCACTATCCAATTTTACATTATCTCTTGACATTCTATCATCATCTGGCTATACAGTACCATCTATACCCCCCATTTTACAGCATCATCATTGTAACGTTACGCAGTACCGTTTTTCGATCTTTGTTGTCCAATATTACATCGTCTCTCGACATTCTATCATCACCTTTAACACAAACAGTAACACCGGATTGTTTCCGTTCGTGTTAGAGAGATTTTATTATTATTATTATTATTATTTTAATAATATGGACGAAATTCGGCGATCGATAATAAGCGAGAGGAAGCAAAAATGATCTTTGTTAGCGTTAATCGATGGTGATGCTGATTGACATTGATACTAGTTTGTTTCTGGTCATAAGAGCGCGTTGTCGATAGAAAACGTTTTCTAGCAGCCATCGATCACTTTTATTAAAGTCAGATCCCATCATTCAATGTCTGCCAGACATGTTCGGTGATTGGGATATGCTTCCATCTTTGGTGTGTCCAACACCACAGAAATATTTCCACATTATCCGATAATACAGTTTTATCGTTGTCTATATTCGCTCGTGACCATTTTTACCACATTAAAACTGATAATCGCATAATTACAGCATATATATATATAAATTCTGGATGAAAAATCTCGTTCGAATATTCTTAATGTAGACATTAGTGAAAACGGACTCGACATCTTTACATGACAATAATTTAGAAAGTGCCTGGCACCGGTCCAAAGTTGATTGTACCTATTTTCAGTGATGCAATTTTACATAAGAGGAAAAAAAAGAAAAACAGATATACATTAAACCACGCTGGTGTCTACCTCTAATCACTTTCTGACGTATTTCTGCCGATAACTGGTAACTGACAGGTTCAAACTTGTTTAAACTCGTTTAAAATGGAAACTGTTCCTTATCGAATTAAAAATTTTACAGCGTAATTAAATTATAAATCATCCAATTTTCTCCTTTCTTCTTCTCGACCGAAACCAAACTTTTAAACGATCAGAATAACGTTTTATATCCGTTTTATCTCTTATCTAAATCTTCTTAGTTTCCTATAATTAGATTTTAATATTATAGTAGCACTAGTAGCAGTAATAACTTATTGAACGTTAGAGAGAGAGAGAGAGGCATTTGTTCTGAGTAAAGGGTTACCATCCGAAATGGAGTCGTGCAATATCAAGGAGATTTGACACGAAGCAATATAACTTCTTCTATTTATCAAGCCGGATGATATAAATCCGGTACGATATACCAAAGAGCTATAGCGGATATCATCGAAAAACAATCAATTTGATCGATTCGCCGATTTAACGCGAGTGCCTAGCCATTTTGTACCACTCTTACTTTCTTACCTACTCGACACGACTGATATTTTTCCCTATCCGAAAACCGTTGTTTTAATTAGTAAAATGGAAGTTTCTCCAATTTATCTCGTGTTCAATCACCGATCGCATACCGAAATGGCTTTAATGCAATCAATAATTCGACAAATATCCGTTAGGTGGTGTGACAATTAGTCACGGATGCACTTCCAACCTAATTTCGTCATCGTTCCTGATGAATGGGATGCTGTTATTCCGCTCTTTGATTTCGTTAAGAAACCATCCGAGAAGAGTTTGAAATATTTATATTATTATTATTATTTTTTTTTGTTATTTAACGGATTTAATCTAAAAAAATATCCGTTCGGAAATAATCAAACCGATATGGTGATTTCCGAAAAATGCAATTGTTGCCTGTAACCAAATTCGCAAACATTAAATAAATAAATAAATAAACAAAAACTAAACACAAATAAAAGATTGTTTCGGGCAGTTTTCCCTTCAATATACAGTATAGTATATATATATATATTGTAGTTCTTGGAAACAATTTCCGTTAAATTTCTATTTTTTTTTTTATTTCCAGATAAAAATATAATCAAAACGTAACTGTATCGCATCCGCAAGAGAAGAAGAAGAAGAAAAAAAGCAATAGAAAATATGATTAAAAAATACAGAAACGAAATGCAACACAAACAATTCTTCTTAAAGAACAAGACGTAGGTATTGAATATATAAACAACAACAGCAAACTATGCAAACAATTATTTTTAAAGGCAATTAATTCTCGAAGTATTAAAATAAAGATGCACAAAAAGAAGAAGAAGAAGAAGAAGAATTAAGGCGAAAGTTTAAAAATTAATTTTCACGGTAAAGTGAGTTGGAAAAAAGAAGAAGAAGAATTAAGGCGAAAGTTTAAAAATTAATTTTCACGGTAAAGTGAGTTGGAAACCGGTTAAAACGAACGAAAACTAAACGCAATTTATAGTCTAGCCCAGTGCTTCTCAAAGTGTGGGTCGCGTAACAAAATTTGGGGATTGCAGAAATTTTAAGCAAATGTTTTAAATTCGTATTTTTAGTTTATATAACTCTTTATCCTGGATCGCGAAAATGTTTTCTCGGGTGAAACGGGTCGCCAAGTGGAAAAGTTTGAAAAGCGCTGGTCTAGAACAGTGGTTCTCAACCACTGTGCCGCGAAAAATTAAGAATGAATTGTATATATATAATTGTATCAATCATTATCATATAAATTAATAGTCAAACGTGGCTGGCTGGCTGGATGTCCCTTTTTCGGTCGAACCACTGTATCGATTTTTATAGGTATCGTTAGAAAAGTCTAATTTTTGGATGTCTGCGACATCCAAAATTATTTGTTGTTATTCATAATTTAAAAATTAAATTAAAATTATAGTTTCTATTAAAAAGAAAAAATCCGCAGGTGGCGCTATAACTTAATAATGACAGCCATTTAATGATCTCGTATGAATATATCTGTAATCTGAATGTAATAAATAAGAATAAATACAACTAGAAATTAATCACATGATTATATTTCCACTCATATAAATGAGCGGAAATATAATCATGTGATTTAATCTAATAATATATATATATAACGACAAAAACACCTCCGAACTCGTGTAGGGAATAGATCGGATTCGTGTAGGGAATCCATCGATGAGGGAATCGTAAAATGGCATCCATTATTATGTTACAACGCCATCTGCGAATTCTGTCTTTTTAGAGGAACTACAAATTTAATTTAATTTTTAAATTATTAATAACAACGAATAATTTGAGCTGTCGCAGACATCCAAAAATTAGACCTTTCTAAAGAGCCCTATTTATAGAAATCGGTACAGTAGTTCAACCGAAAAAAGGGACATCCATCCAGCACGTTTGGCTATTAATATATATGATAATCTGTTAATGAAAATTCGTTGTTAAATCTAAATTATTATTTAAATTGTTAATAAAAATTTGTTGTTAAATCTAAATTATTATTTAAAATATTTAGGTGGCCCGCCAAATTTTAAAATATTAAAAAGTGTTCTTCAACAGAAAAATGGTTCTCAACAGAAAAAAGGTTGAGAACCACAGAAATAAGCATATAAAACACACAAACATTGTGTTCCTCAACAGAAAAAAGGTTGAGAATGACTATGTTAGATAGTTAATGAATGGGACCATTGCCTCATTTTGTTATGATCTAAACCAGTGGTGGCCAACTTGTTTGTCATTAAGATCGACTTTACGTGTTAACAATGAGTTCGCGATCTACCTTCGAATTCGCAATCTACCTTCGAAATTCTTCGTTATTTCTGTTCAAAAATATAATCATTACTTTGAGAAACATTTTATTTGTGCTTTATTTTATGTTCATGCTCAAAGCATTTCATTTATGTTTCTGAATGACATGAGCTATGAGAGTATTTTTTGAGAATCTTTCAGTTTTGAAAAAAATTCTGCTATATGAATATCATTTTTAGATGATATTGAAAGAATTTCATAGAATATCATTTTTAATGATGATAATTACCTGGAGTATCCAGGTTCAATTCCAAGTCCTATAGCTGCATATGAATTTGAAGAAGTCTAGGTCTATCCTGTCAATCCCCATCTTTCAAGATGGCCATAAAGTCAAGCAATCATACTACTTTGAAGGATCAAGTTCAATTCCAGATTTTTCATGAGTTTAGGCCAAATCTGCCAAACCCATCCTTCAACCTTTCAGTTGATCCCACAGAGATGTGATTAGATCATGGTTGGCAGTGGAATACCAGCTGTTTAGTAAATGCTAATTGTAAAATGGCTTAAAATTACACAAGGATCTCTAACAATATTGATGTTCACTAGTCTTTTTATTAGAAAGCAATTATAAAAATTGTCTCCAAAAAAGAGATTTCTCTTTCTTTGTCTGCAAATTTTTAATAGTTTCACAAAGTATTCTTTGCAACAAAATAATAATAATAATTCAGTACAAGCAATAATCAAAAACAAATGATATAGTAAGATATCGGAAGTTTTATCAAAAAACAAATATAACATAAAAGAATTTGAATTGAATGAAAATGTCATTTTGTAATATTCAGAGAAAATTAAACATCACTATTTGTCTACTGGAAATGATTGTGAGATAAAATTTTAGCTTACAACCTAGAAGATTCAGATTCAATTCTAAAACATAGATTTTTTTTATTGGATATGGTTCTGAATCTATAAACCCTATTCATTATTTTATGTCCAAATCTTATCAAGGGATTGGTAGCATTAGCAAAATGAATAAACTTTCTATTTCAATTCTAAGTACCAAGAATCAATCCATTTCCTGTTTGAAACATACATACACACAATAAGATTCTAGGTGGCATAAAACAGGATAGCTAATGATATTGGTTATATTCCTTCACATTCAAAAGGCATGATTAATCAATTTTTATAATATTTTCTCATTATAAATTTTTCAAAAAGCAAGATAAAGCTCATAAACCAAATTTTCAGTATAAATTATATTTGCTCATAAAATGACTCTCTCTCAAACTGGGGTTAACCAATATTTCCATGTGAAGAAAGGAATCTAATATAAGTTGGTATAAGGATTATGATGATTTTGCCGAAAATAAAGCAAAAAACAATGTAAATAACATATCACTTGCAAATATTGTCCATATAAAAAACAAAACTTCAAAAATATTCATATATGGAAATTAATAATGAACAAGCCAAACTTCCCCTGGCGGATAAAGTTTTTTTAAGTTATATTTTAGAATAATAATTATTTTTGAATTAGAGCTACGGTGCCACCATCTATTGAATTAATGATTAAATAATTTATAATTACATACTAAGGTTGCGGCCATCTAGTAATTAATGAGATCGGAAGAGCGGTTCAGCAGGAATGCCGAGACCGTAGTAATTAATGATTAAACTATAATAATATAAGTTTATTCTTCGAAATAAAATTTTGCACCGCACCGGAATCGAATCGGGATCTTTGAGTTAACGCCCCAACGCCTTAACCAGCTAGACTATGGCGACCTATGGCGGAAATTCCATTTCGAGAAGCTTATGTACTCATTACTATGGAACCTTACCGGACTAGGCCGTAACTAGCATTCCCAGGCGGGCTATCTATGTAGCCACGGGCCCTCTTGGCAAACCTGGGCAGGTAGACCTGGTTATAGTTGTTTATAATTGAATATTCATATATGGTTTGGACTGACTGAATGTTGTTTCATAAAAAATATTTATAACAAATACACTTTATATTATTTTATTCAGGATAACCTATAATGATTGAGACAAATATCAAATCATAGCTTTCTTACATCAAAATAATGAAAAAGTTCTTATTAATACAAGCCCAAAAATGAAGAGAAATATGCACATTTTATAGTAGTGTTTTTTCAAAGATTATAAAGGAAACATGTTTAATCAATGAAATAAATTTAAAAAAACAAAATTAACAATATAGTTTAACATTTTCTTATGTTTTTCAATCTTGGACTATGATGCCAATTTTGTTTTTTTTTTTTTAATTTATTTCATTAATTAAAAACATCTCCATTACAATCTTTGAAAATACACTACTATAAAATGTGCACATTTCTTTTTTTGGTCCTACATTTATAAGAACTTTTTCATTATTTTGATGCAAGAAATTCAAAGTTTGATTTTGTCTCAACCATTATGGGATTCCCTGTATATGAGACAAATATCTTAAAAGATTACTTGAATATTAATATTGCCTTACTCTTTAAAAACAATAAAAACAGCACTAATTGTAGATTATATATTCTTATGTATATGAGAACATAAAACTGAATCTAATAAAATTCTTCAATAATATGTAATACTTAGATTTAACCTTATTATACTACATTGAAAAGATTTGAAAGAAATAAAAATGGCAGATTTATTAATAATAAAATATATGTAAAATTATATTACAATTTAATATTAAATTTTTATAAATGAAAAATAAAATTAAACAGTATATAATGATATGAATGCCAATCAGATATTTTTAATTACATACTATAAGTATCTACTTTATAAATATTTCTTACCATTCTAGAATTAATCACAGAATTTAAATCAGGAGCCTGATATATCACACCAGCTAAAATGTAATAATCTGCTAAGGGAGTACCTGAAAATTATTTATTAATAAGAATATAAAAGGAATATGTAAATAATTAATAATTACACTAAATTCCTTACATTGAGTTGGAGAATGTCTATGCTGTTTTCTAATAACATATAATATTGGCTGTTGTACATGTAGCAATATATATTCCAGTCCAGTCATATTACTGCAACAATAAAAAATCTAATTTAAACACTATCAATAATTAAGATTCTATAAATAAAATAAAAAATTATTTTACTTGAGTTGTTCAGGATTAAGCCGTTGCATTTTTACAACTTCATTATTACAAGTTCTATCATAAAATGGATTACTTCTTTCAGAAAAATAATCTAACACATTATTTGGATTCAAAAAAGGTACTAAAGCACTATCATGCCATGATATTTCTAATGGATTTTCTGTAAATGCAATTATTCTTTGATTAATATTACATGTAATTATTAATATAAAAAAAATATGAATTATCATTATTTATAAGATTATTAATTCCTCTCATTATATAAATTATATATATCATATACCTAATGAGAGAAATTAAATATGAAAGTTTACTTTAAGAGTATTTACATTTTGGTTTTAAATAGTTCTAACTGATAAATTCATATACAGGGCACCCTCGATTTTATGAACTCATATAGACTCCCAAAAAAGTTCATAAAATCGAAAATTCGTAAATGGGAATAACATTAACTAACATTAGGGACTTTTCAGGACCAACTAAATAGTTCATAAAATTACTACATATTGCCATTTCACTTGTAGTTTCAGTCTTATAAATGATTGATTCATAGCACAATTTAAAGTGAAAAACTTGATTTATTAAATAATTAAAGTACTTTCAACTTTAATAAGTCATCTTCAGTAATTTTAAGAAAGTTGTTACATATAGAATGTTTATATTTAACAACTTCTTAAAATTACTGAAGATGACTTATTAAAGTTGAAAATACTTTAATTATTTAATAAATCAAGTTTTTCACTTTAAATTGTGCTGTGAATCAATCATTTATAAGACTAGGTCATAAAATCATTTAATTCATAAAATCATGAGTCCTCTGTATTTAATAAAACTGAAATGTTTTTGATTGTACAAGTAATCATCTTCAGCATACTTAACACTTTTTAATAGAATCAAGTTACATGATAACACATTAACATTCTACAGGGTTGTTCGGAAAGTAATTTCGTTTTTCTTCATGATAATGAACAACAATTTTTTTATAGTATATAAATATCTTAACAATACTATTAAACTGCTTCAACTAAGACTACTTAAATAAGAAGTGCTGTGTTTTCATTTATATAAATATCTTATTTAGTTATATATTAACCATTTTGGTCAAATACATTTTTCCACCTTTCTGGTACTATGAACATGATTAGAAGTTCTACGAGCATCATTCCATGCTCATAGACCTTCTGATCTTTGCTTGCAAGAAACTGAACCAAGTGATTTTTGATATCCTCATTTAAACTAAATGTTTTACCATCTAAAGAATTTTGTAAAGACTGGAATAAGTAATAATTAGAGGGTGCCAGATCTGGCAAATATGGTGAGTGCAGTAGCACATCCCATAAAAGCTGTAACAGCTTCAGATGAATCATCAAACTTGTATGAAATCTGGCATTGTCATGATGAAACACTATGCCTTTTCTGATAGTTGTCATCTTTCTGGTAGTAACATGATTCCATCCTCATAGAATTTCTGATCTTTGCTTGCAAAATCTGAAACAAGTGATTTTTGACATCTTCATTTAAACTAAGCATTTTGCCATCTAAAGAATTCTGTAAAGACTGGAATAAGTAATAATCGGTTGTAAAGAATTCTGTAAAGACCAGAATAAGTAATAATCGGAGGGTGCCAAATAATGGAGAATATGTTGGGTGTGATAGCACATCCCATCCAATCTGTAACAGCTTCTGGTGAATCATCAAACTTGTATGAAGTTTGGCATCATCATGGTGAAACACTGTCTTTTTTGTTAATCAATTCTGGCTTCTTCTGTTTGATGGAATCACTCAATTTGTTCCAATTTGTTGGCAATACACTTCCAAATTAATTGTGGGATTGTCTGGAAGAAGCTCAAAAAAAAAAAAATTCCCTTGAAATCCCATCAAACAAAGAGCATCATTTCTTTTTGATGAATATTGGCTTTCGAAGTGCTTTGAGCCAGCTCATCTCTTCTGCTCCATGATCACGTGTTCAACAATGTTGTAAACAATCCATTTTTCATTACCAGTTATGATTCACTTCAGAAAAGAATCATTTTCTTCATGTTTGAGCAGCAAATCACAGATGTCAATGCAATGGAGTAAATCTCTTTCTTTGAGATCATGTGGAACCCAAATATTGGGTTCCACATATTCTCAAATGGTTGGGTTTCAAATGGTCATGAATGATCGAATTCAAAAAACTCAATCTTGAAGCAATTTCTTGTGTTTTTATTTAGCAGTTTGCTTCAACAAATATCTTTATTTTGTCATTATCAGCTTCAACTAACTTTTCAGAACATGGTGTATCATTAATATTGAAATTGTCAAAACAAAATTTTGCAAACCAGTTGTGGCACTGGTGTTCTGTTAACACATCTTCTCCATACACTTCACATAACATTTTTCTTGCTTGAACAGTATTCTTATCTTTACGGTAATAAAAAAGCAAAACATGCCAAAAATCTCATTTTATTTTCCATTTTGATATGACACCCAAAACAAACTAACATATTGCTGAATTATTAGGATGAGTCAATCAAATTTGGAAATTTTTATAAAAATTGATAATATATAAAATAATAAAAAGTTACTGAAAATTTTAGATTGAGTATTTACACAAATATTATTTATTTAAAATATTTATTAATATAGTAATATATATTCATGAATCCATAATTATTTAATAATATTAAATAAAAAAAAATCCAAAAATTCTAGTTTCTAATGATTTCTAGTGCCAATAGATAAACAGTTTAGATAAGACCAAGGTCATATATTATGGTAGGAGATCAGTATCAGTTAAATAACATGAAAAATAACTGAATATAAACAATACTAATTGATTCAGTATTTTAACTTCTAGAAGCTCTGTTTTTATTATTTTTTTCTTAATTTTTTCTGTTATATTTTATAATGCTATAAAATTACTATAAAAATATGATGAAATATTTATAATATACAGATATTTTAAATTTTTACATTTATTAGGGATAAACAGATAAATAATCATCTAAAAACTTCACAGGAACTCAAAACGATTGCATGCTACTTCCTACTGCCTCAAATTATATTTAATGCAAATACAAAGAAAACTTTTCAGAAAAATTTGGATTAATCATAAATCATTAAATTTATAATCTTGATGACACAACTTTAGTATCAATCATTTCACATTTGGATGTACAAAACTGACATCTTGACATACTGTAGGCATGTTGTCAGGAAAGTGTTAAAACATAAAAATAAAGTACAGATAATCCTTGACTTACAAAAGGATTTAGTCTGAACTCTCAGGTCATAAGTCAAAAATGCCAAAAATTTATGGATATATTTTTATTCTTTCAATACATCGGCCCATTGCATTGACAAATCACAAAATATACTGATTACATCATTTTAGTAAGTACCAGTAGTCATAAGTTTAGGATTATTTTATTCAGTTTAATAAGGAATCTTTTAAGTTCATAAAATTTTTCTTTAAAAATAAAAATGTTTACAAATTATATAATTATTTCTGTATCATAATTAATTTTTGATGATTTAAAATTTTATATTAAATATCTGAGATAAATTATTTAAAAACAACTTGGAATAGATAATTATTTGGCAATATTTATAAAAAAAGAAATAAAAAATAAAATAACAACAATTTAACTGGATGACAAAAAGAATTATAGTCAGAATGTTTAAATTTTTAAGAATTAAGAAGGATGCATGTATAAATTTTTTATCCAAGTAGGATAATCTTATACTAAAGGTTATTTGTTGCATAAAGCCATATTAGACATTTTAAAAACCATCATCATAAATCTATAAGCAGATTAAAAATTTTTATGATGATTTTTGAGAAATAATTTCTGTCTTACATTTCCAGATAGTCTTCAACTACAAATGAATACAAAGTAGAATCTAGAGAATTCAGAAGTAAATTCTAAATTAAATATAAAAACAGAAAACTAATACAAATTTAAAATACAAAAGCTATTCAAAAAAACATAAGGGCATAAAAAAATTGTCATACATAGTATAGTTGAGATAAGATGATTTGCTTTTTATTGTTGAAAACTCTCACTTTTTTTACGAATTAAAAATACTAAATATGTATACTTTTTTGTTGCTTTGCAGACATCTACATCATAAAAATAAAAATCCATTTTCTATCACACATTCCAGAATATTAGCAGGAATGGTTTGAATGGCAGATTTGATGTACACTTTACATTCCAAGATAGTAAGTAGCAGATAAAAGAGAAACAAAAATTTGATTCTTCACACAGCTATAAAGAAAAAAAATCACATGCAGTTAAATCTGGCAAATGAAGTGGCGAGAATAGAAGTTTCTCATCAATATTAATTTTATCCAATCCAGCTTTGCAATAAGTAGTGGTTGAAAAATGCTGATTTTCCAGTAGAAATGAGGTGGGGCTCCATCTTGTTGCAGTGCAAATCAGTACTAATCCTCATGGAAGTGAGTAGCAGATATTCAATGACCTTATCCAAATAAGTCATTCTTGTTACAATTTGTTTAATGACAAACAGGCTTATACACCTTCATTTTGGAAAATGCACAGAAAACATTCCTTTTGGAGGAATCATACAAATGTTGAACATAGCAATGGGGATTTTCTTCCTCAAATTAGAACATTGTGGGTGTTGACTTTTCCACATAAGTGAAATGTTGCTTCATCACTAAAAATCAATATCACAAAAGATTTTTTTTCTCCATGATTTTTTCAGAGCATCTTGGGGAGAGCTTTGAATATCACTGCCAAAGTCTCCCTTTGGCAATGATCATCATATGTTAAAGCTTGAAACAGCATTAGACAATACTGCTTCATTCCTAGTCACACCAATCAGAAACTGCATGCTTAGCATTATGATGCCAAATGCTGTTAAACAACAATCTAGGGCATGTTCTTTTATTATCCCTATTTTTACATTCAGCTCTATGCTAATTTTTTTATTTTATCAATAGAATTAAATTTCACTAAATGACACTGTGTTAAAACAAAAGATATTATCTTACATGCATTACTCTAACATTCTGAGGATAATATAATAAATAAATAAACTAGAATTTCTAAAACTGCTACACAATAAATAATTAACTGCTAAAGTGCTTGTGTTTAAGGAACTTATTGATAATATACTAATATTCAGCATTATTTCTGTATTAATTATATATAAATTAATTGTGTTTATTATTTACTATTAACATGTCTGAACTGATGCAATGATGTTGAAAATAAAATAGCATATGGAGAATATAATAATTAAATATTTACCTAATATTTCTCTTTTTTTCCCTCTATTTCTTTCTTTTCTATTTTTTAGTGATATTTATATATATATATATATGATTGTCATATATGGAGATATAAATGGTATTTATATCTCCATATCTGACAATCATATATGCATGAATATTACAAAAAAAAGAAAAAAAATAATAAAAAAATAACAAATTCCTATTTTAAACAGTTTTGAATTCCAAAATAAAAGAAAATTATAAACTCATTCAGTAAGATAAACTGTTTAATCAAAAATATTTTTGATTAAACATAACTTGCCTAAGTTTATTTTAACTGAAGCAAGCTACATGGATAGCTGAAAATGTTTTTGATAAAACAGTTTATCTTACAGAATGAGCTTATTGTTTTCTTTTATTTTGATTTTATAGAAATTTTATATTATGTTTTGAGTTCCACAGATACATGTTTTATTTCTGCATCATTTTGTTAAACATGATTAAAAAATTCACTAAATTTTTGTAATCTTAAAATTTTATATCTATGTTCACAGTATGTTTATTAATTTCATCTAGCTATTCTATTTACCAATGTCACATTCATGTATATTATATTTTGATATTGTTGGACTTGCATGATTTTCAATTTGCACAGTTTTTTCTTGAAACAAATTAATTATATAAATAGGAACTTACTTTATTTTAAAAAGCAAAAATGAATATTATTTTTATTTTAGATATATTTATGTAATGAAATATATAATTTAATTTTCAGTTTTACTTTAAAATAAAACTAAAGCACTTACTACAGTATAGGAAAAAAGCTTCTAATCATATGTTGAACGAACGTTTTCGGTGCTTAACGCCATCATCAGGTTCGAATTCTTTTGGAACTTTCAAGTTTCAAAAGAATTCGAACCTGATGATGGCGTTAAGCACTGAAAACGTTCGTTCAACATATGATAAGAAGCTTTTTTCCTATACTGTAGTAAGTGCTTTAGTTTTATTTTAAAGTAGAGTTGAAGGTAAATAGCAGTAGTTGAAAGTATAACAAGTTTTCAGTTTTAATTTAGAATATAAATGGTAATTTATGTATTTGTTATAAAACTTTTTAATATCAAAATAAAATGACATGAAAATTTAATGAAATTTTTTGTTTAGAGTGAAAATAGTTGTTTAGGCATTGACTAACTAAATAAATACATTTTACACAATCATAAGCAACAACTAATATTTATAATAAATTTATAAATTATAGTTTAATCATTAATTACTAGATGGCGCCACCCTAGTACGTAATTATAAAATTATTTAATCATTAATTCAATAGATGGTGGCACCGTAGCTGTAATTCAAAATAATTATTCTAAAAAATATAACTTAAAACTTTATCCACCAGGGGAAGTTTGGCTTGTTCATTATTAATTTTTAAATACATTTTATTTTATTTTAAGTTCTTTCCTGTAAATGCTGAATTTTAATGTTTTTGATAACATAGAGGAAAATGTAAAAGTTTAACTAGTTTTTTAAATTAACTGCAATTAAATATTCCATGAAAACATTAGTTAATTTAGTACACTATGTAGTATTTCACCTTTATATAGTAGTAGCATAACATTTATGACATTGCAATGATGAGTATAGTGTCACTATCAATAATATTACTATTGATAGTTAACTCTCAACAGTAAAGTTAATTTATGTCTTAATAACTATCATAATATGATTCATGTTAAACATATATATAATAATAGCCAGTGTACCCAACATTGCCCAGGAATTCCTGACACATCATTTGTAGGGAGGTATCAGTTTTTAGTTTATGAGATTTTATAATAGTTACAAATGATATTCTACTTGTAAGCAAAGCCAGAAAAAAACCAAAAACCTTTCAATATGATGATGATGTCATGCATTGGAACTTTTGTGACTTCCAATTCAACAACGGATGTTCATACACTGATGTTTCATAATATCATCCACTGTACATCATAATGATATCAAGAACTGGTAAAATTCTGATCATCATCTATTGTTATATTGTATGTTGGAATTATTGTGACGTCACACAGTGGTGACATTCTGAGTCATCATTGATTGTTATGTTGTATGTCAAAACTGTTTTGATGGCACTCATTGCTATACCACAATGACATTACACACTCCGGATCTAACTCTAATTGCTCTCTAAGGCTTAAACTTAAGTAAAAGTACCAATAATAGCACAAACAAGCAGGCCAAAATAGATTAGAACACTCATAAACTTTATTTTCAATACATCATACTTCAAAAATTTGGAAAGCGTTTGGAAATTTGGTTTGGCGTGAAGGAGCTAAAAGTGGCAGAAGAAATAAAAATTTTTGAAGGAAATGAAAAATTGAAAATAATAAATGAAAGGCAGACAATAGATCTTTTGCAAGCTTGGAAATTTGTCTTAAAGGGAAGCCGGACGTAAAAGGAGAACTCCAGGAGAAAAGAACTTTGTTAGTCAATATTAATTAATATTTTTTATTAAAAATGTATATTATTCATGATGAAGAAAAACTTAATTTTCTATATATACTTATATTTAATTTATTTTATTTGAATATATTTATACATTGAAATTTTAAATGTAATTTGTTTTGTAAAGTTCTAAGTTCTATGTTCCAGAACAAAAACTATACCTAGTAGTTAGAATTGAAGAGGGCGATTGTAAGCCGAAAACGTTTCTCGAAAATAAAGTTTATGAATGTTCTAATCTGTTTTGGCTTGCTCGTTTGTGCTAGTATTGGAACTTTTACTTAAAATTACACACTCCAACGTTTTGTGATGCCATCTACCATTACTTCATATGTCATCAACCCTACGTTGTTTAGCACCGTCCAATGACACTAATATGATGACGTTTGATTTTGAAGCTCTTTACCCATCCATAGAAATCCCAGCCGCATGTTCAATCTTCCATTGTGACATCATTGTTATGTCACAATGATATCACACACTCCAATGTTTTGTGATGTCATTACTAAGTCACAATGATGTCACACATTCTGATGTTTTGTAACATCATCCATTGCTACTTCATATGTCAGAACTATAGCTACATCATTGCTAGCCATAGCAAATGTAGCTATGGTTATATCATTGCTATGGCAATATGCTATGATGATACTTTATGCTATGGTGATACTAAATACTAAATGCTATGATGCTATGATGATGCTTTATGCAATAGGAAATGATTGAAGAGTATGAAATAAAAAATTTCCTGAAATAAAAAATTGATAACCAATATAGAGCACTAATGGCAGTAGTGACTTCAAAAAACTTATTTATTTCAAAATAATGAAGTACTTTCAGTCTATCAGCTAGACCATCATCAATGTTTACACTAACTTACAAAGAACATAAATAGAACATGTGTTCTTACAATTTAAGACCCAAAATGTTTACATTAACTTACAAAGAACATAAATAGAACATGTGTTCTTACAATTTAAGACCCCATTGAGTGTTAGACCAGTTGTTGAAAAGTATCAGGCCCTGACATATCATTTCGAGACAGCGTTACAGAGATGGTGTGACCAGAAGTTAAGTCACCATACATATACGTGCGCATCCTTGGAACTGTGCCTTACAACTCTACGTTGTTTAACACCGTCCAATGACACTAATATGATGATGTTTGATTTTGAAGCTCTTTACCGATCCATAGTTGAGACAGCGTTACAGAGATGGTGTGACCAGAAGTTAAGTCAACATACATATACGTGCGCATCCTTGGAACTGTGCCTTACAACCCTACGTTGTTTAACACCGTCCAATGACACTAATATGATGACGTTTGATTTTGAAGCTCTTTACCGATCCATAGAAATCCCAGCCGCATGTTCAATCTTCCACTGCTTCCTCTTAGAAAATATGCCACCAGATGTTAACCCCTTGACATTAAGAGAACTAGGACACTTGATTTGTTATTCTTCGTTCTTCCAGTTCAATTCAAAATGTTATCAGCAAATGATGGGAGTACCTATTGGCAGCCCCATGGCTGGCACCATTGAAGAAATGGTATTCCGTAAAAAGGAAGAACTCGTAGACATGCTACAGGCAAACTGGTTACTATATACGAGATGCGTAGATGACATTTTGATATTATGGAAGGGGGAACATAAAGCAGACCAATTAATACAGATGTTCTCTGATTCAGTTTTTGGCCTTACACTGAAGGCGGAACAAGGCCCGGGTAAAAATAAAAATATACATTTCCTAGATATAACGATAACATTAACATCTAATGGGTTTTCTACAGAAGTCTATATTATAAAGAACACCTACCTCTGCACCTAGTCTTATAATACCTATGTGGTCCAGCAACCCAGTTAAATACAAGAGGGCAGCTCTTGAGGCATATTTCAGGCATCTATACTCCTACTGTAATACTTCCCAAGCGGTGATGATAGAAAAACAGAGAATATACAATGTGGCCATCCAACACGGTTATTCAAGATTATTTATAAATCAAGTTTATAATAAAGTTCAGAAGTCTATTTCTATGAAAGTGCAGGTTGTTTCACCCCCTTCCAATGACGTTACTCACCCAAGTCCAGTTCCACATAGGGTTTGTGTCCCGTTTAGAATGATGAGATCTAAAGTTGTTAAAAATATGGTTAGAAAGTCACCAGCTGAAATTACCTCCAGGAGAAACCCAACAGTCTTCCAATTATTACACAATGACAAAGATAGGAGACCAGAACTTGACCTTGCAGGAGTTTACTCTATACCTTTCTCGAATATTACCAACAATAGACAGGAATTCTATGTAGGCATCACGGATAGAGCTATAAAGCACCGCAACTGGGAACACACGTCTGATATTGTCCATTGCAGGCTTACTACAGCACTGTCCACTAAAGCATATGAAGATGACCTACAAATAAAGTGGGATGATATGAAACTAGTTAGAAAAGTTAATAATGCTAAACACATGTATTTGGTGGAAGCACTGGAGTTACACAAAATCAGTAGGCATAACATCACAATCAACGATAAGCCACAAGTAGACTTGTCGCCCGCATGGCGTTACGTCATAGAGACAAATGTATTAAACCAATGCCGCCTAACACCGGACAACGCAGTACATAGCCGAACACAAAGATGTTTTATTTTTATTATTATTTTGTTACAAGTTTTATTTTATATAATAATATTTATGTTTGTATCCAGTTTATACCTATGTATCTAAGTTCTATACTTAAATTAAACTTTAAGCTCTCACAATTCTGTATATATGCAAATTTAAATTTAAATATATGCAATTTTAAATTGTAAGAACACATGTTCTATTTATGTTCTTTATAAGTTAGTGTAAACGCTGATGATGGTCTAGCTAATAGCCGAAAGTACTTCGTTATTTTGAAATAAATAAGTTTTTTGAAGTCACTACTGTCGTTAGTGCTCTATATTGGTTATTATCTTAGTGTTATAGGCAGTTTATATACCTTGTTACAACTGATAAAAAATTGATCAAAATGAACTAAATGCGTTTTGGGATCACACTCTTCAATTACTGACATATCCTTGCTATAGCTTTGTTATAGCAATGATGTGTCAGTAATTGATGATGCTTTATGCTATGCATCATTGCTATAGCTTATCATTGCTATTGCATATCATTTACTATAGCATATCATTGCTATATCATTGACATATCATTGCTATAGCTTTGCTATAGCAATGATATGTCAGTAATTGTTACAATATAATGATGCCACACACTGATGATATTTCTGATGGCATTCATTGTTATATCATTGTAACATCATGCTTATGAGACCATGACATCATCCCTACTTCATACTTTAAAATGTCAACAATAGTTAGAACAATAGGCTGAAGATTTAAACACATATTTTAAATTACAATCTCAAAATGCCTTATCCCTGGAGTTGTTTTGACCTAGAGTACCCTATGTTACTCACAGGGAAAGTAACCTGCAAAGTTCGGTGCTAATATGTCAAACAGTGTGGGAACTTAAGTGAAGCAGACAGATAGAATGAATGACTGCAATTTGTGCCCCCTTCATGGGATGATTTTGATTTTGGGTATCCTATATTATCTGTAGGATGATGGGAAGTCACCCTTCAAAATTTGATCCTGATAAATCACATAGTGTAGAAGCCTATTTAGGACAGACAGCAGGACAAGCATTATATTTTACAGTAGTGGACAAAAGTATTGATACCCCACCATTTTTTATTATTATTTTGGCAATATTAGTGTTTGAGGTTAATGTAACGTTTTCAAATCCTGTTTATGAAATTGGAAAGAGCAAAGAAGAGTAAGGATAGCACATTCAATCAGAAATAGCAATTATTTATTTCTGTACAAACAAAAACTGAAAACATAAGGTGGACAAAAGTATTGATGCCTTACAATTAATATTTAATATGCCCACCTTTAGCAGAAATTACAGCTTGTAATCGTTTTCGGTAGCCTTCAACAAGCTTCCTGCA
>AYEL01064086.1:0-17505 GCA_000484575.1 Olivierus martensii
GTTTTCCATTGAAATTATTTAAAACAAAAATAGAAAGAATAAGTTTATTTTTAAAATTCTTAGGGTATCAATACAATTGTCCACAGCAATTTTTAGGTTTAATTTTTCCCTATAACAATTTATGTAATAAATTTTATAAAATTTATCGCTATAGCATAACTTATTACAGAAATTTCAATAAACATGATTTGAAAACGTTACATTAACCTCAAACACTAATATTGCCAAAATAATAAAAAAACGGAGGGGGTATCAATACTTTTATCCACCACTGTATATATAAATTTCAATAATTATCTCTCTTTTCTTGTAAATATAAAAATAGATATTTCTCTGATAAGCTATACATACAATGATTAATGTTTTAATTTTATCATAAAAATTATTTAATAAATAGTCATATTTACATAAATAAATATGACTTTCATAATATAGCCATAAACATAAATCATATATAAGTTGGGGAATTCAATATATATTTCAATTAACAAATTAAATGATAATTAAAGTAATTAACTTAAAATTATATTATGAAAAATATTTTTTGAACTTAATTCCAATGGACTGCATATTTAAAATAATTTAATTTGAAGTAAATGTTATTAATTTTATTTTAAATACTGAACCTACCATTTGTTGATTTTGGTGGAGGCTGCATAATTAAATTTTCTTAAATACTGGAACAATCTATCTTGAAAAATATTAATAATTTATAAAATAAATTTATCAAAATAGCAATTTTCATACAAATTTAATTTTATAAAAATTTTTTTAAAAATATTGGTAATTTACATAAGATTGTCATTTTATATGAGGATCATATAAAAAGCACCATTCATCTCTTGTGATTATCTTCTTTAGACAATTGTTATCTTATTAGCCATCATCTTATCAGTCAATGAGGATATCTGCCAAAAACATGAATGTTTCTTTCTGATCAAGCATTTGTAAACATGATATATGTATAACTTATTTCTTATAAACACTATGAAAACTTCCAAATGAAATGTGATAGAAATTTCAAAATATGTCTATCACTTCTTGCAATTTGTTGTATACACTCAATGACTGAGCATGTACAACAAATTGCAAGAAGATCTTTATAGTGATTATCCATAAACATCAACACTATTTGTCGATGTTTATGTATGATGATCACTATAAGAATCATCATGAGTAGGATTTTTCATAAGGAACTTCATTCCATTTGATAAGAAGAGAAATAGGATATTTTTCTTCATAAATAGAAATGCTTTGTGAAATTTCAAGATAGATGTGGCTTTGTTTGAAATTATTTCACATTACATGAAATAATCCTAAATAAGAAACTAATTACCAGTAGATAAAAGATCTATTTTGTTTAGATATGACAAATAGAATCATGTCTAACAGGAGTGCAAGGGATGCACAGCATCCTGTTGGCAAGATTTAGAAGTGGTCTAAAACCTAGGTAAAATATATTTACAAAAATATTTACATAGTAAATTAGGTCTGGCAAGCCACCAGCTTTTTTTTTGGGTGGGCCACACCGATATGAAAGAACATTCTCCTGTATGCGCTTTTAAAAATATTTACATAGTAAATTAGGTCTAGCAAGCCACCAGCTTTTTTTTTGGGTGGGCCACACTGATATGAAAGAACATTCTCCTGTATGCGCTTTATTAAATCGTATTTACGTAATTGCTTAACCGATTATCAAGCATTCTGCTTGATAATCAGTTAAGCAATTAGCAATCATGTTCATTGAGAGAAAAATTGTAAAAGCTGTCGATTTGGACAAAGTAATCGATTGTTTTGCATCATTAAGTAAAAATCCAAGCATAATTTTGTATTGAACTGATATCAAATAAATACTTATATTTGCCAGTATTTTAAAACTTTATTTATTCTTTTCCAGCTAATCGCATTAATTAAGTATTGTGTAAAATGTGTAAAGGATGCGTTTTTTCGCAGTTTTATTGCTATTAGCGTGAAATTATGTGGGCTTAAATTATACTCGTGGTTTTCTTATTTTCATTTTTACAGAATACAAGATGTCTTGGATTATGAGGTATTTAATGTATTCGGTTGTAAATTTTCATATTTATAAAACTCTGTATTCGGTTGTAAATTTTCATTTTTACAAAACTCAAGGTGTCTTGCTGTAAATTTTCATTTTTACAAAACTCAAGGCGTCTTGGGTTATGTGGACACTCTTGCAGTTTTCAATTTTACGTTTCAGGTTATATATTCAGGGTGGGCCAGCACATGGGCCAAAACTTTCAATGCATGAGCCATGGCCCACCCAGGCCCATCCGTAGTTACGTCCCTGCTCTTGGAGAAACCCTGATGACAAATTGAACTAGTAAAATATATTTAATAGTTATCTTAAAAAACAATTGAATAAAAACAATTATTCAAATATTATGCTTTAAATAAAATTTAAGAGATTAATTTTATACATTTTCTTTTTAAGATTTTAATATAACCAGTTGATGATATAATAACTCCTATATACAAAGTGGTCCTTGATATACATTATTATGATATTCCTAAAAGTCACAATTTATATTGAAATAATGTATATTGGACTTCAATTTCCTATTGAAATAATGTATTATATTGGAATTACATTCCATATAAACTGAAAAATTCAAATTTAATGGAACTATATAGGTATGTAAATAGGAAATACTTATTTTATTATACACTAATATAATTTAACTGTAATATAGTGTAATTTATAGTAATTGCTAATAATTTGAAAATGTACTATGAAATTATTAACAAAATATAAAATTTTTATTATTATTGCTCCTCCTTGAAATTGCTGCTACTCTAACTGATGTTCCTGTGTTTCTATATTCAGCTGTTAAGTTTTCCTGATGAAAAAATCTATCTTCATTTGCTTGCCACCGTGAATCTTTGTCATAAATTGCATAATAGTAACATAAACTATAAACTTATAAATCATATTACCTTAATAAAATGATCAGACAGGTGATCATAACTTTGTAGAATGATATATTTTACACATTTTATACAGGAAACAATTATAAACTTAAATACAGAAGAAGAAAAAGAAAATTTGAGAAAATTGATATATACATTATATTTAAACAACACAAATGCGAATAATTTCAATAAGTTTACCATCTCTAATTAATCAACAATGTAACAGGTGCGGCAGTGAAACGGGCGATTTGGCAACCCTGGAAATAGCAAGTTACATTAGGAATCAGAAAACGAGAGTGGTGCCATCTGGACAACAAACCTTTGCCATTGACCCTGATATTGGTGTTCAGTCGAGATGGCATCGTGGACTGATGAACAACGCGCTTTTGCTGTGAAGGCATTTTATAAAAACAATGACAGCTACTTGGCCATGCAGTGTGTATTTCGTGCTCATTACAATCTCACACGTCATGCCCCAGTCCCGTTGGTGCATGCTATCAAAATGTGGATACAGAACTTTGAGGAAACTGGTGATATGGTGAAAAAGAGGGGTGGAAGTGCAAAACGCATGTGCACACTAGAGAATGTTGCAAGAGTGGAAGAAGCTTTCAGCCAAAGATGACTTGATGATCTTCCGATGTGATCCACCACACACCATCCAGGAACTGAAGGATCGAATTCAGGAGGAAATTAATCAAATTCCAGTGCCAGTCCTGCAAGATGTGATGTCTAACTTCCGTAAAAGACTTGGAATATGTGTGAGGAAAATGGGGGCACCTACATGATGTCATTTTCAACTGATGAACATTTTGTACCGTGACATGTCTGTGCAAGATGTGCAATTTGTTCAGAAACATTCCTCACAAATTGCAAGCATTGTAAATTCATGTTGTATTTCTCTTATATCGCTGTGAATAAATTTATATCACTGGTGGAGTTTTCAAAATCTCCTGTTTCACTGCCGCACCTGTTATATATGAAATGACATATATCACAGAGTCTTTGTATACAGGAAGTTCTCAGTTTATAATTTTCTGGGTTTGTGAATATTTTTTCAAATATGAAGTATCAAAAACATTGAAAACATAAGCCTTAACTGCAATAAATAAATGTTAAAAATTCATAAAAAGGCATTTCAAACCACATATGTATCTATACAAAACAATATGACTAGGTTTGTAGCAAAAACTCCAGTGTCTGCTACAAAATCAGAAAAATTAAAATAGCAGCCAAAAAGTGGAAGGAGCATATCTTCTGATTTTATCTATATATTATGCAAATGACTTCCATTCATTTTGCCTATGGCAATAGACAGAAATGAAGTAAAAGCTCACTTATTTATTTAATAATAATGAAAAATAAAAATTCTTTAACATAAATAATTTCATTATTATAATAATTTACTTGATTTTAAAAGCCATATTTTCATGTTTTTAGATAAATAAATCATTATTTTATCATAAACTTTGATTTTGTTGGCCTTTACTTATGGAATCTTATTGTGGTTAGATTATATTGCTGAGAATAGAATAGAACTCTTGATTTTAATATTATATCTTTAGGAAATTGATTCTTAGCTTACATATTCTTACTTTAGAAGAACATTCCAGGAATGAATTAGCTCAAAGTCAGGAACTACCTGTACTTAACTACTAAAAAACTTACAACTATCCACAAATTTTTTGCAATTTTAAGAACAGTTTTAATTTTATTTCCAGTATTGTTTTAATTTATTAGTTTAAATATATTTGAGAAATAAATATAATTTTTGTTGAAATAAGAATAGAATTTCAACAAAAATTATTTCAACATTGAAATATTTGTCAAAACATAACTGACTAAATCTTTCTTAAAAATAATTATCTCTTTCTACCTTTTTTATATATAGACAATAGATACAAGCTCAGTTTTTAGGTAGAATTATTTATTTACTTTTTTAAAGAAACTGGAGCAATTTTGGCTTGATAAAACCTCATTGGTAGGTTTACTAAAAACTGGGTTTACTATTTTTGGTTTACTAGGTTTACTATTTTTGGTTTACTAAAAACTGCTGATAAGGATTTAATAAAGCTGAAAGCACTCTGGTTTCTTTAAAGAAATAAATAAATAGTTTTATCTAAAAAACTGAGCTTATATCTATTGTCTTTCTTAAAAAGTTAAACAAAATAAAATTCAGCATGTCACTTTATGATGATAATTTTTATGAGAATAATAAAAGTAAAAGAGCATGTAAATTTTTATGAATTTATTAATTTTTCATTATATTCACAAATCAACAGAAGGATGAAATTTTAAATTTAACTTTGTATATTTTTTTAATTTATGTAGTATACAGTATTTATATAGAAAATTTTCTAAATTTCCCTAAATAGTGATGTGATTAAATATAATAAAATCACAATTTTTATATATTGTAAAGGATGAAAAAAGTTTTTCCATATACTACAGTAATGAATGTATGAAACCTCTTCTTGATTTATGCCAATCTCTGTCTTTACCCAATACTAAAGATCAATCTATGAATCTGTTCAGGGAAGATTTGCCTCTTTCACTCGGGCATCCATAACGAATAAGAAATTCTCAGGATATAAATAAACACTGTATTTCTAATCCGAACTTTACACTAGGTATTCTCAATATGTAGTGTAAAGTTAGGTTTCCTGAATTTTACGCAGCTTTTCTCTTCGTCAGATACCAAGCAGTAAGGTTATTTAAGTTCCCACAACTGCTGTCGCATCCCTAGTAGATTTAATTGCCATATAAAAAATAGGATTCAACAAGTCGGCCCTGTTACTCTCCTGAAAATATCTAAGTATGGGATTAGGAACTGAACCCGAATCTTATAGGTAATAAACGAATGCTTAATCATTTGAATTATTTTAGGAACTTACTTAGATCATGGCTCCTAACTGATTTATTTCTTTACTCATCAGCCAGATTGACCACGTGGAAATGTTACAGCTTTTGACCGTGAAGTACGTGGGTTCAATTCTCAGGTCCCATCCATCAAAAAATTTATTCATGGGATCTGGATCCGCCCGCCGATCCTCGTCCTCTACAAATACGCTTGACCCCTCCATAGAGGTATGCAGCTATGTTAGAGTTTTTTACCCCTCATCGCTTAGTAATATACTTGAATGGAAAGTGATTACATCAATTACAACAATTTATTAAAGAAATAAAATCTTCAAATAACTTTTTAATTATTTTTATTTTTGACGACATCCGTCGTCAAAAATAAAGATGGCCGCGCGATAGAGTGTGCTATGCTTTCACCCTGAAAAATTCGGCTTTAATTCCTGTGTCCCACACCTCGAAATAGTTTTTTCAGAAAGAGTCTGTGCTCGACTTATTCAACTGTATTCTCCATCTGACGGCCGACACTACCAGTCCGTGTGGGCACTGGAATTTCATAAAAATTGAAATTATTTATCCATGAATGGAAAGCAGCAATATTAAACTACGAAAGCACGCACGCGCACACACAAAACTAGTTGATTCGTTTGATTATATACACTATATAAAAAAACGTTTTACTTATAAAAATAAATCTCTTAATATATCCCGAAGAGAATCTTTGATTTTTATGAAATTTAATAAGATGATTATGCCATTGAATATGATCTCAATGACATTAATTAATCTTTACTTGCAACTATTTAATGGTTGGAAAGTGGCGTCATCTGTTGAAAAAAATCGAAGTCATCGATCCAATATTATCAATAGTTAATCTTTCAATGCAGTTCTATTTTATATAAGTTATCATAAATTTTTTAATATAAATCCCATGGTAAATTTAGGAAGTATAGCAAATACGGTACACAAAAATATATTTTATATTCCTATTTACTCCTAAATTCAGCTAAAGTAACAGATATTTCTTGAATCAGGATTAATTTTGCAGCTAGAGGGTAAAAATATGAAGCGTCGTGGTAACTTTTTCCCTACAGAACATCACTATCAATTTTCATGAAAAATCTATTAATTAATTCAAAAATTATTAATAGGAAAACACAATGTAAGAATCCACGAAACTATCTTAATTTCTCCTCATTCTGTCGTCACGCATTATTACAGTTTAATAATTTGTTTATTAAATATCATATTATTGTTACTCAAAATATTTTTGAAGGTTGGTTAATCAGTGATTCTAATAATTGTATTAAGTTTCTTCTTGTAACTCTTCTGCCAAAGCATGTGGTACCGCCATGTTTGTACTTACGGTATTATTTATTATCTATCTTTCATGCCTATTATTTTAGATTTTATATGAATGTTGTAATATTAGTAGTACATAAGCCCCTAATAATGACATAATTAAATTATTAAGCCATAATAAGTCAAAAATTTCTTTTTTAGTTTTAAAATACGTAAAGCATTTTTTTTTTTTTTTTCATTTTTCACGCATTAAAGGAAGTTTTGAGTTAATTAAAAGGAATCAAGATTTGATTAGATGATATTAGATTTATGATATTTGAATAGCTCCAAATCTGAATGATAAAATTAAAAACATTATATTTAAAATAAAACAACCATAAATAATTACACTTTAAATAAAAATGATATCAAATATTTTATTTAATGTTATTTCGAGCCTTTTTTTTTCTATATAAGAGAAAGGAAGTATAATAAAATAATTTATGGAACATGGCACCAGTTAGGATAATTGACACCCATTCGTTATTATCCACTTATTGCAATTACCATACATAACTGTTATATCATTTATGTATGGTAATTACAATAAGTGGATAATAACGAATAGAATAGTTGTTTTACATAATGAAATAATATATTTAAAAAATATATAAATAATATATCGAAATAATAAATTGTAATAAAAATAATTTAATGAATAAAAAATTAGGAATTAAAAACGACAAGATTTGAAAAAGCTGATAAATGGCGCTAACTTATTAGGCTGTATGGATTGTATGGATTGATTTCGATTTCTTATTTGTCTGGTTTTTTCCTTATCAAGTTTTGGATACCTTCAAGCCTAATAAACAAACAGAAAAAGAATAAATACTGCCAAAAATATGTGGAAACACATTCGTATTTTCTTATAAATAAAAAATTTCATTACTGTTCGCTCTCAAATATCAATTCCACGAATATTGCAAAAATATGAAACATCTATACATATTTGCTTCATTCACAGAGCATTAAAAGTAGCAGCTATAAAAACTATACTTAGCCCAGTTATTTCTTATGTTTCAAATTAAATAACTGGTTTACTCCATACTTTTAATATAAGTATTCTAAAAGGATCAATTAATCCAATAATCAACAAAATTTAACAAATTAGTCAACCGAGGCGCAGGATCAAATAGATGGACATGGAACCTCGGAAGTTTTTTTTTTTTTTTTTGTGAAGAGCTAACTTAAATATCTAATATATTTTTTTTTTTTTTTTTTTTTTTTTTGAAGACCTAACTTAAATATCTGATATAGTTAATAATTAGCAAAACATGTATTTTATTTTCCTACATTTATGTAACTTTAAGAAAAATTAAGATTAATATAGTCTCAGTAGATGGTGGAATAAATATAAATTTCAAGATAGTTTAACAAATGCATTAGTTTATACAAAGCATTAAAAAATAGTAAAATCGAAATCGTAAAAGTTTCGAAAAAATTAAGCTAATCGTAAAGTATACAAAACTTTATCTTAAACAATAAAATATTAAATTTAAATAATTTAATAATAATAGAAATGTATACAAAGATGGTGATGGAAATTCATTCAAAAGTATTTCATTAGTATATATCCATATAGTATATGTACAACAGCGCCGGATCTAGATATTTTGTCACCTGAGGCAACATTAAAAAATGGCGCCCTCTCTCCTCTTCATCATCTTCACTCATGTGCATTAATACATAAACATATGTAGTGATTGTATTTTCCCGACCTTTTTGGTTTCTCGAGATTCGGAAATTCTCGAATTAGTAATTTATTTATTTCTCGAGAATTCAATAAAAATGTTTTGTTAAAGAAATACCTGTTTTTAATGAGAATAAAAACAAAATGAGGCAGAAAAAATCGTGCAAAATGAAAATACATAGTATTGAGTTGTTTTATATTTGTTTTTATTTATAGTGAATCAGGGGGAAGTCGCCCAACTTTTTCTTTTTGACCCTAAAACTAATATTAAATTTGAATATTTTCATTTCATATTTTTTGTACTTAAACTTAGTTTTGCATATATCAGTCAGTCAAAAATTTTGAAATAACAATCGGACCATAATTTATAATTTTTTTTTTAAAGTCACAATTAGTCATCTTACTCCGAATATTCGGGGTAAGATGCCACTGCGCTTTGAATGATATTGATAAAAACAAAATGAGGCAGAAAAAATCGTGCAAAAACAAAATGAGGCAGAAAAAATCGTGCAAATCGTACAAAATGAGGCAGAAAAAATCGTGCAATGTGAATATCATTCAAATCACTGCGCTTTGAATGATATTCACATTAATAAATAGCAAAAATGAACTCTTTACTCATCCAACAAACTTCTTCACTATACCATGTAATAGAATAAATTATTAAATTCTATAAAATTAGAAGAATTAAATAAACTATTTAGATATTGTATACATCCATGGTGGTTAAATCAAGGCTTTTGAGCCACATTCGACTCTTTGATATCTTTACGGCCGTATTCACCATCTCAAGTTATTGGTAAAGTTAGGATTATATGAAGAGTTATAGCTAAATTCGTATTCACCAACTTCGTTTCGAGTCAAATGAATTACCCCGAGTCAAATGGAACTATCCTAACCGATAGTTGGGCTGTTTAAGAATTCAGGGTTAACGCATGCGCATTTAATTAACAATGGAGACCGTGTCCGTGTGCTGGAGTCTTGTAGTGAGAACGAAATGATGAAAGAATTAGAATATTTTGATTTCACATAGGTATGCTAAATTTACACAATATAATAAAATATCTAACAGATTTTTTTTTATATTATTGTATTAAATTTCGCTCTGATGTGTCACTTGTCGACATAGTATACAAATATATAGTATTTTTTTGTCAACATATGAGTATGCTAAATTTACACAATATAATAAAATATCTAACAGATGTTTTTTTATATTATTGTATTAAATTTCGTTCTGATGTGTCACTTGTCGACATAGTATACAAATATATAGTATTTTTTTG
Source organism: Olivierus martensii (assembly GCA_000484575.1). Taxonomy (NCBI): domain Eukaryota; kingdom Metazoa; phylum Arthropoda; class Arachnida; order Scorpiones; family Buthidae; genus Olivierus; species Olivierus martensii. Next base: position 10,108 of record AYEL01064086.1, read on the forward strand.
TCAACATATGACGCCACATTCCATTCTGGTAGAATATTATGTGGCGAGGCGAAACAAGTCCTTCCACAGACTGCCCCCTCCTGCGGAGGGGGCAGTCTGTGGAAATTAGAATATTTTGATTTCCTAGACGAAATTGAACGACGTGAAAGTCGTATTATAATTGGAAGGTAAAACTGTTTCAAGGAATTAGACGATTATGATTTTATATTTCGGTATCGCTTACGAAAAGATATTGTTCATATGTTTTTTTTGGGGTCAACAGATGACGCCACACTCCCTTCTATTAGAATACTATGTGGCGGGGCGAAACAAGCCCTTCCACAGACTGCCACCCCTGCGGAGAGGTCAGCCGGATTGTGAAAGACGGGGATCGACGGACTGGGCCCGAACCCCATAATAAATATTTTCAAGGGGGTGGGACCCGAGACTCGAACCCGGGTCCTCAGAGTGGATTTTCTACGCGGCCAATCAGGCCGACATTGTTCATATGTTATTAGCACGATTTTCTGTAGCTCTTTTTAAATTTTTATAGCAGTCCCATAACTGTTTACTATTTCTACGTGATGTGACTGGAATGCTGTTATATTCGTTTTCTATAATGAAAAAAATTACAAAATTATATAAGAAATAGATGCAATTTATATATACAGATATCAGATACTGTATTTATATCAGAGTATTATATTCGAATAAACGCTTACTAATAATTTTTCAAACTTCTTGTTTTTTTTTTATCGACACTGCATTATTATTTTTGTTTTCTATCACATCTTTTATATTTTTCTACTAATTCTAACAATAATTCTTTTTCAAAATTAGTGAATATTTCCGCATATTTATAACTTGCTCCATTTTCCTAATTATTGTCATGTGACCATCTCCAACCAAATTCTAACATCCGATAGAAACGAAATCGTCATTAACTCTTGACATCAGTAGCACAAATGGCAAATAATCCTCGAGTTCAATAACTACACAGTTGAAAATGTTGGTGAATACAAATATTGAATAACTCGCCAAACAACCCTGGATTAATTTTTACTTCGGTTTCGTCAACTCTACCAATAAATAACTCGAGATAGTGAATACGGCCGTTAGTGTGCTCCATATCACGAAAGTCAAAAGTTAATATAGAGCAATATCTTTTAATTAAGAAAGATGTAGGAGTTGTCCATTTGTTCATATAAAATAAGCTATCCCAAACACTTAAGAAAGTGGATTAATCGGTTTTTTTTCTAAGCCCTTCATATACAATTAGTATTAAACATATAATGAATATTTACTCTGTGTGGTCCTATACATATTTTTCATCGTCATATTTCTATAATCTCCTTTCTAATGTTCTCTAAGATAGGCAAAGGCTACCATATATCTGTGAAGCATTGAAGCAATTCATTCCTCTATTTGTATGTTATGCTGCAAGTTTTAAACTTTCTTCGAACCAAAGACCTCCGCGTTGGGTTCCTAATATATCGCACACGTATTTCTAAAGTGACACAAGTCAAAAATGAACGTTTTTGAGAAAATTGGAAAAACTATGAAATCAGCTTAACTGAAAACCATTATATAATTAATAATTTTTTCAAAATTTGTAATCTTTTGAAAGCATTTTTTAGGAAAATGGTTTCAAAAGATGACGGAGGATTGCTTCCCAAGTTATGAAATGGTGCCAACATAAAAATGTAAGTTTTTGACTTGTGTCACTTTAGAAATACGTGTGCGATATGTTCTTATCATTTAATTTATGAAAATAAATCATAAATATAATAATTTAAATTCGGCATCTAATCCTGAATCAAAAATTGCCATCTTTCCCGTTGATCATGGTGAAATTCAACCTTTAATCACGTGACTTAAAATGGCTAAATTAGAACGGCATCGAAAGCAAAATACTCTTTAAAGTATCCACTACACATTACATATATTAATTTTTACTATGATGATATTATTACGATTAATAATAATACTTCAAAAAGTGACTATAATTTTTGATAAAAATTTCAACAGTCGCAGGTAACTATTCGATTTCTAATGCGAGTAATTGATAATCTGATAATAGCCATCATCTAGAGGGCTTATAGGAGGTTATAATAAACCACCTTTTATCGCCACCTGTTTGGGCTTATAGGAGATTATAATAAACCACCTTTTATCGCCACCTGTTTAAATACTAACGAAAATAAAGAAAATTAAGCTACTTCCCCGATTCACTCTAATATTTTAATTATATTGAAAAAATAGATCACATTTCAATAATATTGAAAAAATAATCGTATTTATTTTATAATTACTGACAGTTTTTATTAAAATAGCTTTTCCATACACACAGTCTATTCATTTATTTGCTAAATGGGTCCTGTGTTTGGCACCTATATGACCTATATGAGCTTTTTAGCCACTGCTTATTTTTTACATGTCACTATATTAGACTATCTAGAGATTCTAGACCAACAGATACATCTAGGAAAGGTTTAGGACCCTTTTATTTTGGCTATGTAATTTTCTAAGAGAGCTCTATAACGTGAGCATTGAGTGAAGATGGAAATTTTGGGGAATGATTGAGGGCTAGCTATTCACTCATATCCTCTGATATACTACACTATATATTTTATTTTCACACTAGACTATATTTTTTATTTACCATAGGCGTCATTAGACGTAATTGTTACTTTGGCGAACCGCTGTATGAATAAAAACTATATATTTGTTTTGGCTTTGTTATGTAAACGTCATCACAAATCTGCCTATGGCATAATATGGCAGATCTACAATAATAGAAATCTTTAAAATTGTAACTAAAATAAATGATTTTTGTATAATTTATTGATTTATGCATTATTTTATGTTTATATGCTGTTTTAAATTCAGATGATTTTCTTTTTAAAATATAAAGTTAATAGATGAGACGCAAATAAACTATATGACTTATTCGCTTAGTTTATTGACTCGAAGACGTAGCAGGGCCAAAATAATTGATATGTCACTATGAAATTTTTAGGATATGAATTCGCAGAATTTTTTTCGAGATTTTTAAGAATTTTTCTCGAGAATCGGGAATTCCGGAATTTTCTTATAAATCTCGAGATTTCTCGAGCACAATCACTAAACATATGTGAAACTTTGAAACCGGGAATGTAATGAAATCAGATACGCAATCACTGAGAAACATACAAAAAACTTTATTCGTTTTTTCAAAGCAACAAATAGTTAACAAAATACTACCAAAAAATACATTTATAATAGATATAATAAAAATGAACTCTATTTAATATAATAAATATAAATTATAGTTTAATTTTTCTTGCTTTTAACGAAACAAAATCATTAATAATTAAAATCAATTAATCCAGTGGTTTAATTACTGGTCTTCGGTTCCCTTTTTTATAAAAATTGGTACGCCCCCTCATTTTCATAACAGTCTAATTTTATAAATGCTTTCTAATTACAATTTAATACTACAAAACAATATTTTGTATAAATAAAGTTCTTATACGTAAAATATAGCCTATATTAGAGTGTAATAATTTTTAATATAATTAAACAAATCTTATAAAAAAAAACGAAAAATAGTTTCATATAAATGTTTCATATAACATAAGAATTAATGCGATAGGTGGGCTTATTTTTCAGCACATTCTCTCAAATCGGGATGTTATTGAAGATATCGCTACTTATAATTATTTTTCAATCACTAACCAAGATCGAAATTTTGCAATAGCTCCAGCAAAAAGTCTGGGTACATGTATTTATAATCATTTTACTAATTCATTTTTTTCGGCAACAATTTGAATTTATTTTTTGTTGTCTGAAAAATGATATTTTTGTTATTCTTGCGCGCCCCCTTTCAATAGATTAGCGCCTCACAGTTTGGAAAATTCTTAACTAATCAATTTAATTGTCATTGGTTTATCTCTCCCTCGATAAATATTATCCGTTAGAAAAATGCATCATTATATCTTTGAAAAACAACGAAACACTTTTAATTATACTGTACTAGCTGTAATACCCGGCGTTGCCGAGCTTTGTTTATAAATCATATTGAAAATGTCATTCGAGGATTATTATTATTCACTGGTTAATATGTTCTTTGTATAATGCGTATTTCCAAACCTCTGAAGGCTCCCATGCGAGTCTGTCATTTATTAAGTTTTCTTTTTCTCTTAAGAATCTCTAGGGATTCAGCTATCACCAGCTGGGTACGGGGCGGAATGCTCTTAACTATTTTGGCTTCATCCCAAAGTATATTGATGTTCCTACTGTAAGCTTCCTGGGCAAGAGAAAAATTTTAAACTGTAATTAACTCTGTTCTACAGTTACCATAGTAACACCTGTTTCTGTTCTATTTTTATTTCCGTTGTAATTGGAATTTGTGCCTGATGATGGTTTAATAAATCGAAAACGTTAGCAAGGCTTATAATATTATTATATACCTGTTTCTTTATACTGCAATGAAGTGCTTTTTTGGTTCATTTATGGTTAAATTTCCTGTTTATTTTCAAATTTGTATTATTGGTATTAACCTAATCTTGTTTCGCTATTATATTTTGAAGACAATATGCTTTGCTGGATTTTTATGTTTTATTTTTACTGTTCTTGTTTTGGAATTTGTTGCATTGAATTACTTCCACTATTACTATTCCATAGATTTTTAACATATTTATACAAGCCAACTTATGTTGGCTTGTATAAATATGTCCTTTTTTTGTAATTTTGTGTTCTTTATGTTTATTAAAATAATGAATAGAATCCTTATAAATGTTAGTAATGAAAAATCCATAAATTTTGCACATTTTTAACTTCTGATTAATCTGATTTATGACGGCATGGGTCAAAATTGAATCTTATTGTTAGTTGAGGACCATTTGTATTTTTATTATTTTTCAATTTACTAAAAAATATTTTTGATTAGATTTATGATACACATTACCTGTTATTCCTAAGTTTTTTATGTCGCTCAACAGTGCAAATGTCACAGAACTATTGAGATGAATTAAAAGTTCTTGTAATGGTATAAGATCCACATTAGGAGTCTTTGAGAGTGTGTAGAAGGATCTCTACACTGTTGAACAAAAGCCATTTTGCATTCAAATAAATGGTTGATATTTCAAACAACTTCTATATTATTATATTTTTTTTGCTTGCTGTTGATTATTGTTATCAAAAACTGCTCACTCCACATTTGAATCCATATTTTCAATGCTTTTAATGTACATACTTTTTGAATACAGCCATTTTAATGATAATTTTTAACTAATATGATTGATACCACAAATTTGTGGTGTATTATGGTAATTTGTCTTTGACATATAACTGCCTTGACTTTTAAGATCATTCATAATTAGACAGCAAGAAAATCTGTTAATTCTCTAATTGATCAGTTCAATTCAATGGGTTTGAATCCCTGATCCAATGATAGGATATATGGGAAGTGTCCTTTTTTTGTAATTTTGTGTTCTTTATGTTTATTAAAATAATGAATAGAATCCTTATAAATGTTAGTAATGAAAAATCCATAAATTTTGCACATTTTTAACTTCTGATTAATCTGATTTATGACGGCATGGGTCAAAATTGAATCTTATTGTTAGTTGAGGACCATTTGTATTTTTATTATTTTTCAATTTACTAAAAAATATTTTTGATTAGATTTATGATACACATTACCTGTTATTCCTAAGTTTTTTGATATATGATCAATATTTTTTTATAGGATGCTTCTATAGGATATCCCAATATGTCTGGAACAAATCATCATTCAACTTCTCTGGAAATATATCCTGCTGAGGTAAATATGCTTTTTTCCTATATTCATTAATTTTTTAGAAATTTTGATAATTTCAAAAGTTTCTTCAACATAGGCAGACCTTGATTTTGTGCAATTTAAACTTACATTGTTTACTGATATCCAATTTTTGACTTTCATATGCAAGGTTTTAATTTTCATAAATTAGTTGATAAATTAACATTTTAAATTATTGTTTGTTAGTATTATTTGACATCCATGCAGAAAACTGTGAGAACAGTCTGTTATAAAAAAATTTGATCAGGAAGTTGCCTTGACTAACTTTTGGCAATTTCATATTTTTAAAATTATATATTAAAATTAAAAACACCATTAAAATTATTATATTCTCAATAAGAATGCATTTGAGCATCATTAATCTAGCTATTTATAATCTGGAAGCATTAAAATCGTCATAGACTCTCTGAGAAAATTTTTCACTCTGGATAAAAGGAGGCGAAAGTAATAAGTAAACTGTACTCTAATGTATTATACAGTTGTAGGAAGGATATACAGTATGTGTTTAAATATTTACTATTTTGGCTTAATGACAAGGTGCTCTATCATGTTTAAAGGTGACACCTTTGGCATCACTGAACTTTTCTCTGATAGCATGATGCAAAGGAATATATATTATGCATTCTGCAGCATTCACTGTACCATCTATGAAATAAAGCCAGCTTATACTTACATGAGAAATGCACCCTGAAACCATTTGACTAGATGAATGCTTCACAATTTCTCTAATGCAATCAAATGGAATTTTTCTAAAATTCAATGATGCATACACTGCATTCCATTGGAGCTATGAAATGAAATTTCAATTTGTTGAAAAATATTTCTTTTTTTTTTCTTTTGTCTACTTGAAATCAGCAAACTTCATCATCTTTGCCAGCAATGACCCATGAAATGAAATTTCAATTTGTTGAAAAATATTTCTTTTTTTTTTTTCTTTTGTCTACTTGAAATCAGCAAACTTCATCATCTTTGCCAGCAATGACTTCTTCATAGGACTGTGTGCAGTCAGACATATTGCTAAGTCAACTGTTAATAGTGTAAATACATGTAGAGAAGTACACTTTCCCAAGTTGGATTCAGGTAAATGGATGATCTGAAACTCTGTTTCTGAGTGAAAGTCTCTTTTAAAAACAACCTAAGATAGTATTGATATCTTCTTCCTGTCCCTGTCTTTTGTTCATTTAGTTCTTCTAGTTTCTTTTCATTTCTTTAATAATAATGACATTGAGGACTGATTCTTTTGAGGAATCATTTCTACACTTCTCCCCGTAATGAAATTACTTAAGAATGCACAAACATACATAATTCTCATTAATTCTCTGCTCTAAAACAGGTCTCTTTTTCTGTTGCACTACCTTAAAGAATTTAACTTTTTTTTTTAATTAATTTTTGCTCATGACATCATATGGAATAATATTAAGTGAGGTGGTGTTAATTGAGAACAATACTGTGTATTAATATTTAATTTTTTGTAATTAATTTCTTATTTTTATTAATATTATAAATTATATGTTGATAAAATCCAATTTCAAATTCAAAAAGCTTAAAATTTTTTGTTCAAATTAATTTTTAAATTCTTAAAATTCGTCTCTTTAAGT